>BJBW01005538.1:0-153587 GCA_004320125.1 Scolopax mira
TAAATCTTCAGAGCATCTTTATTGCAGACATGATAGATTTCTTCCAATTCTCTTGTAACTTTTGCAGACTTAACCATAAAGCTCCTATTACTAGTATTAAAATAGCAAGTATTTTTTTTAATTGTTCTTCTGCAATTTTGCATTTGTCTTTTCATAGCTACATTTCTGACTCAAGTCTGCCTAGAATGTGGTGAAATTTTCATTGCACTAACTGTGATAAAAGTGGGCATCTTTTATCAAAACTTCTTAAATTTAACAATTTCAAAATATATAGGGGAAAAATTAATGGCAGCTACAGATGCCAGATTTCTTCTGTCTCCTAACAGAAAGCTAGCATAATACTTTCATATGAAAGAAAATAGTAGGGTTATTCCATATATGGACAGAGAATCTTTCATCTCGGTCAAAAACAAGTGAATTGCTCAGAATCTGGGTTTTGATTATTTAGTAGGGACAAGAAAAGCATATGGGGGAGGGGGATCTGCAAAATTCATGTTGGATACAAGTGTATTTCTGTGAAGCATCCTAGTTATAACTTTCATAGCTTTCATATATTCGATATGATTAATTCTTTTGTTTTGAAAAATTATTCTGTTTTCTACTGCTAAAAGTTACTTTTTCCTCCTAGTAAACTTCTCTGGGTGTGTGAAAGTTGGTTCAAGCCTTTGGTTAAGCACTGATTGCTTGAAGATATTATTAGGGCTCTAGAATAAGAGGAAGTTACTTGCATTGTATAATTCAGGCAGTACTTGAATTGCCCTAAATTTTGTACCCTGAATCTTTTACATATCAGTGTTTCATTTTTTTGGGGGGGATTTGTAGAGGAATATATGTTCTTCAAAGCCTCTGGACTAGCTGCTTAAAAATTTAAACTTTTTAGATGCTTTTTTTTTTCCCAGGAACCACTCAGTAGATAAATGTTTAAGGAAAATATTAAACCTTGCCAAGAATGGCTTGAGTAGTGATAGGTACATTCAACCTATATATAGAATTAATGCACCTTTCAAAGAGTAAAACAGTTTGCCTTTTATGAATGTGAAGTTGAACGTGAAGAACAACAGTTTTTGAACAAAAAAACCTGCAGTTCTGGTTTTAATTATGATTTATGTAATTATTATCAGGTAATAGCTAAAAGAAAAGAAGATTCTGGAAAAATAAAACTCTTGCTTCATTGGACACCAGAGGACATGTGAGTATATTGCTAGTGATATGATACAGGATTTAAATGGGGAAGGATTTACAGTGGGGTAAATAAACTGTCACTAAAATACATTGTGCCTTTGAATATTTAAATTAAAATTATTGTTTTTTTAAAAAGCAATTTAGCAATTTACTTTCAAAAAGTAGTATAGAAGTTTTAAAAATAATAAGCCATGATTTAATCGATTTCTCTTTAGCTTTCAAGTCTTTATACGCTGATACCAAGTAAATTTGAGGCTTTTTTTTTTGATGCATTTTTTCACTATGGGTGTTAATAGCAAGGTTCTCTAATTAATGAATAGGGAGTTCAGGTTGGTTTTGCCAGCCGTATACATAAGGAAATTTGTCACTGAGACAGCTATGTTTTACTCACTGATTCATCATGATCCTTTCTAGGTACTTTTTAAGTACTGAAAATGTACAATCATCAGTGTAACACTACAAGCATCTTTGCCTATATGCCACAATTTTAACAATATAATAACCATAGTTGGCCCTTTAAGGTGTCCGTCTCATATTGCTGCTTCTTTGGATAGTCCCACCAAAGCTTGGAGTACTCTTCTAGCATGTTTAGCTGGTTTTTGGTTTTTCTTTTGGTTTTTCAAACTTCTGTTTTGTTCTAAATGAGTAGCCTTGTGTGTAATGCAGGAAAAGGTACTGTGCCCTTGCATAAGCTTGGGACATATGAAGTAGAAAGTGTATTTTAGAAATAATTTACTGCTTTGAAATATCAGAGATCTCATATCTATCTTCTGGCACAGAGAATAATCTGTATGTAAATATTTTGATCTTAATTATATGGAAAAGTAGAATAAATGTTTGATTTCCACTATGCTGTAGAGCAGTAGGCAGCATAGTAGGTAGTTTAGGAGAGGCAGTAGCTGTGTACTCTGTATTTCCACAAGCTTTAAGGTGAGTAACTACTTATCCTTTTAAAGGTAAGAATAATTAAAATGGAATTTATTTCTTGGATCCATACTCCCACATATTAATTCCTGGATCCATAGTCCTGCATACAGATGAAGTTACTGTGACATTTAGTTCACACTAAGACAAATAGTTTTGTAATTAGGTGGGTCATACAAGTTTAGAGGCACTTTCTTAAAAGGAACTTCAGTTTTACCAGGAAGATGTATCTAAATTGGTAAAATTCATTAGGTAGGGATATGTAAGTTTCTGATGAAATAGTCAGGGTTCGTGCAGTTAACAAGGAGATCTTTTTAGATTCAGTGCTGCTTTTAAGTGATTGAGTGTGATGGTGAGGCAAAGACTTAGCATAACAGAAATTAATCTTTGCCTTGGTGGTTTAAATTACTCAGTTTTGCAGTGTGCCAAATTAGTCGTGTGCAGTAGCATGAACTCGGCAGTGTGATTCTATTATAACTTTTATTTGCAGAGGACTAGGGTTGCTGATAAGTTATCTGCAACAGTGTTTGGCATTTTATTGCAATTTTAAATTATTGGTAGCTTTTGCTGCTCATTGCAGCACTTAGAGGCTGCAAGTTTCAATTCAACTTGGGAGAGAAAAACTAAAATTTTGTAGAGAAAAGTGTAGGTTTTTTTCAAAAAAAAATAATAAAAAGCGTTTAAAAAGCATATAACACTGAGAATATGAAAAGTAAATAAAAAATCAGAGTACTTTTTCTAATAAATAATTGAATGAGGATTTTTTGCTTATGCAGGTGAATATAATATTACACTCTGTGCATTAGAGAAAACCAATTATTCAGTAATGTCGAGACATCCCTGATAGAATGTAGATTTGATTGGTCAGGTCAAAGGAATAATGTATTTTATGCTTGGTATTTCTTGCATCTTGGTTGGTTTAGGTAGAGTGTATATTTCCTGCACTTAATTGATGTAGTTTTGAATAACTGAGCATTCAGTATGTTCAATTTAATCATTATTATTATAGTTAAGAACAGCAAATGCAAGGTATCATTGCTTACGTCATCCGTCTGTCTTACACAGCGAACGTACTTAGACTTTGAAAAGTTGAATGCAGTCATGATGATTATTTTCCGTTGTGCTGAGCTGTTCAGCAGCCTGTCAGATGGAGCTAGTAATAATGATTTAACTTTTTCTGCTCTGAGTCATCTTGAGAAACTGTTAAACTGCTCCAGGTTAACTGTTCACTAAGTATTTTTTCGGGAAAAGTAAGTATTAGTCTTTCACCCGCTTCCTATACAAGAGGGAAATAACTTTCAATTTTTTAGAGCAGGAATTTATTTTATGTGCCAGTACTACTCAGCTTACTGAGTTCCTGTCTTTATGTATATTTCAAATAGCCTTTGTATGTGAAAAGTTTTCTTATTTGCTTTTTGTATTGTTTTGCATCCTCAGCATATAGCTTCTATTAAAAATGTCTTATGAGTGTTGCTTGTCAAAAAAAATTATTTTGGTTTTACGTACAAAAAAAAAGCCTTAGGATTTTTTTCACCTTTTATGATCCATATTATATCCAAAACTTAAGTGCATATATGGATTGCCTCATGGGTGGCTGATCCTCCCTACCCCCTTTTTTATTTTCTTTTTTATTCTACTTGTATCTGAAAAGTATCATTGGAGAAACTCTTTTTTTCCTGCTGGCATACAAGTTCTCTGTTTCATTTCATTTTTTAGGTGGCTTACCCACAAAATTTGAGTTACAGCTAGCCTTTATAGCTGAAAAGTAGCGATTCAGTTTAATAATTTGTAGAAGTCTAAAATTGCGTATAGCTTTGGTCACAGAAAGAACTATTTCATTTAAATAGTCTTAAACGCTTGCTTTCTCAGTTTGAAACTTGTTTTAAAATGTTAGGATTCATTATTACAAACTTCAACGTGTTTTCCCCAACCCAAAATGAATTTTTGGCTCCTACATCATATTAAAATAAATAAAAATAATAATAAAAACCAAGCAAACAAAAAACCCCCAACAAGGCCACCAAACAAACAAACACAAACCCACAAAAAATCCAAATACACATCCCTCGCCCCAAACTTTGTGGGCCAAAAATAATCTCAAGTGGTGGGTGGTTGTTTTGTTTTGTGGTCTTTTTTCTTTTTCAGGGCATTGTTCTTTTCTTTGTTCCTTCTTCCCCGTGTGGTGGAAGCAAAATGGCTCGCTGGTTTGGTTTGGACAGCCTCGGTTCAATGGGAACTCTTGGCAGGAGGCAGGGAAGTGGGTTTTCAGTAAGACATTGCTGGCCTCTGCAAGCCCTGTGCCTCTCTTACCAAAGTGTTACCTGAAAACTCAACATGCTTTCAGTAAAAGAAACAATAATGCAAGAAGCCACTCTGAAGTAGGCATGTTTGGTTTTGAAGAATTAAAATACGTAGATGAATTGTATATTTTAACTCCAGCCCTCTTCCCCACGTTTTATGGCAAGTGGCAGTGAAGCAACAATTCCTTTTAATCTGGAAAGACCAAGTTTTCTTCCATCTCACAATGAGAACTGTTACACAGACTAAATACTGCAGTGATTGCCTGGTTTTTCTCAGAAGATAATCAAACAAATAACTTCAGCAAAGTTGGAGCATTTTGACGTTGAAAGCTTTGAACTTGGAGCAAGCAAATTAGTGTAACTCGAAGCTCAGTGCCTGCAGTATTTCTGGGCTTTACCTTTTTTGACAGCATCAAAGAATTTTATGCCCAGTAAAATAAACTCTTTTTCAAAGATCTGTTTTGTTGGGGTTTTTTTCCTGCTACCCATTTTCGCATTAAATTGTTAAAATGTCCTTGTCATTGTATGTTTGGCTTAATACTTTTCTGGAGTAATCTAAATTCTATTTAGTATCTTTTTCATGCTGAGAACTTGAAAAACTTTGTGTAATGTATAAAGATTGGCTGTCTTTTCCTCACTCCAGTGAAGCTTCTTTTTAACCAGTGAAATGTGAAGATTACTTTAAAAAACTTCATATGTACTAGTTTACCGCATAATTTAATGGTAAGAAAAAACGATTGATCTTTTTTGAATATTTTTATTTTATTTATTTATTCATAGTCTGCCTGATGTGTGGGTAAATGAAAGTGAGCGACATCAGTTAAAAACTAAAGTAGTTCATTTATCAAAACTACCAAAAGATACTGCCTTGCTTCTGGACCCAAACATATACAGGTAACATCCTAATTTTGAAACTTTCTTTACCTAAATACAGTCTTAAGCCTCACTTAACTTTTTGACGTTGGAAAATCAGGATTGCAAATGCATTCTACACCACACCAGGGAGCTTTGATTCTGTCAGCGTCCAGGAGTTAAGTTCTGAGGTCTTAAGTTGTTTCAGAATTACTTAACTTCTTGAACTGAACTCTAGTTACTGAGAAACGGGGAATGTGTGTATTTACCAAGTGTATTTTACTTTTTTGTGCTTGGTGTACAGAAATTCTAGTAAAGGAGGTACATACAGTGGAATCCTGAAAGATCACTTCTGTTAAGATCACATACTGGTTTGTATACCAATTTTTTTAAAGTCCAAATTTATCTTTACATATTTTATATTCAACTGTAATACATGCAGTATTACCTTGAAATCTGTACTTGTATACAAGTACTGTTATTTTTTAATACAAGATTCTCTAGAGGGGGACAGAAGGGGACAGTACATGTTACTTGTCTTTAAACTGCATTCATATTTGTGTTTTTAGGATTTCAGATTGGCTTCTAATCCATCTCATTTCTAATTTCCTGATTTTTTTCCCCTCCTCTCTTTATTAGTGTGTTCACATAATTGTTAGTACCCACAGTTCTCTGTGTGTACAGTTTTTAAAGGTAATCTGAAATGCTTAATTCACTCTTAGGCTTTTGAATGTCCAAAGACACATATTTATGGGCTTAAATTAAAAATTCATGAAAATGGGTCAAAAAAGAAAGCTTTTTCTACCGTAACAGAAGTTCAGTGTTCCTATGTTTCTTCCTTATCATCCAGTGACCTGTTTTTTATATAAAAGAGTAACTAGAACACTAATCTGAGGTCTTGATAAGTGATAAGCCTTTCAGTTCACCTTTAATATTCAGTGTATTTCACTAATCAAATTAATGAATACTTGGTTTGCAATACGAAAATAAATCACCACACTATCTGCTATCTTTTATAAATGAAAATTTAAAATACTATAGTGTATGAATTACTGATGTTAACAGTAAAGCATAAAGATGTTATGAGGAAATCAGATTGTGGTTTTAAAACTGCTTAACACAGTGACTGTTTTATAAGCTAATTTAGGTGTTAATAATCTTCTGTATTGATTACCTTTGCAGAACTTGATGGATTAGTTTGATTCGAAAAGGAAAAAAAAATATATAATGACCTTTTAAAATAAAAATATAATGACCTTTGGGATTAGGTCCTTGGACAAAAATAACCCCTTCTACCTCTCCCAACTAAAATTAAGGTCCCCTCACCTGATGTTGTGCGAGGTTTTTAGCAGTATAGATTAGCATGTGATTAACACCAGCTGTGGGACCAGCTGTGGGAGAGCAAAGAACTAAAGTTGAAAGACCAAAACATTGCAAAGGGAAAAAAGTGGTTAAGAAAAAATTCAGTGACAACTGTTATGTCGTACTAAAATGATGACTCCAATAGAAAGTTTGAAATAATTATTTGAAGTGTACATTAGTATGGGATGATCTAAAATGGTTTTCAGTTTTAATCAAATTAAATCAAAGTAGATTTTATATAGCCAAGATTTTAGTGTATACTCTAGCTGACTCAAATTTACATGTTGGGGTCTTTTAAGTAAAACTGTACTATCTTCTCTTACAGAACAATGCCCCAGAAGAGGTTGAAGAGGTAAAAACCAAGCAAGTGGGGACACCTGCAGTCTTAGTCACTGACAATGGATTTAGAAATAAAGTTGCACATTAGTCAAATCCCATCCTTTTTTTTTTTTTTTTTCTTAGATAAATATTTATGCTTAGTGTAAACATTCTGTGAATGAAGTTGATGCTTCCGTGGAATATATTAATATATTACTGTATATCCACATTTTCATGGAATGGTACAGTGGGAGACTGAGCGAACACTCTTCTGGCAACTTAGTGGAACAACTAAAAGGCTTTGCATGCTTGCTTCTTTAAGCTGCTTTTTTCTTTAGTGAATACAGTAGTTTCTATTTGATGAAAAGAAAAAGTAACCATCACCATTTACTCACAACTCCCAGGAGAACTGTTAACAAGCTATTAGGCTTCTTGTCAATGTTAACTAAATATAACACATGCCAGACAATAAAAACAGCTACCAAGGGATTATCCTCTTGCCCTTTGAGTATGGTGGATAGTAATCATTCGTCATTTGTAATCTCGTGTCCTTTTGCAGATCCCTAAAATATGTTGGATTAGAATGTTTAAACAAATGTTGATGGAATGCTTGTCTTTTCCAATCAACTATGAATACATATAGTACGGTTTAAAGATGTTAAGAGTGTTGCAGTATGTCTGACCCCCTTTTCAGGAGTAGTATAGTATGTTAATGAGATCTGCTTCTATGTGATCCGTATCAATGGACGGTTTTTGAAAAACCTCTACTTAAGCAGTTAGTGTTATTGGTGTTTTATTTTTACTTTTTTTTTTTTGACCCTTTAGGATCCCCATTCACTTGTAAAGTATACTTGTTTTTTTTATTTGGCCTAATGTTTTCTAGATGTAAAGAAAATGGTATTTTTTAAAAAAAATAATCTAGAAATTCAATCCTTTATGCACCAAAGTTGGCTTTGAAAAGGAAAGTAAAATCATTTTCTTGCTTAATAAGCAAGAAGCCATGGATTTTTGTAACTGACAAATAGAGATGTGTCTAACCTGTTAGTCTTTGTATGGAGACAAAAATGTTGCATATAGATAATAGGACATTGCTTGTAAATATTTCAGCAGATTTGTAATATATTTTTATATTATGAAATGTACTGTAGATGTTTTTCTAGAGGCATGAAAGTTAAAATGTATATATTACGGTAGAAATAATATTGAAGGATATTGTAATTCACTAGTGCTGCCAGAAGAATTGTTTAAAAAAAGCACCTTCCTTAACAATAAAAAAACCTTCTTTTACATACCTAAGGGACTATATACTACTGTTAATATCTGTTGTAAGAACAAAAATACATTGAACATCCTTCCCAGAAATCTTAGAGGGATGAATAGTACCCATAATTAATTCATGGCGCTCCTTTCTAATAGTGAACATGAAATTAGTTTTTTCCTTACTATTGGAAGGAACTAATATGTAAAATTTGTATGGATATATGCAGTCAAACTGCAGAGTTAGTCCTCCTTATTGGGGAGGAATTTACTACAGTGAAACTAATAACCAGCAGTTTTTACACTAAATTTTTATTAAATAGAATAAAACTTAAAGTAACCCTTTGGTTGCAGAAGCGAGAATATCTTAATATAATACAAATGCATTCTGCATTGGTACTGACACGAGAGTCTTGCTTAGCTCCAATGGGTTAAAAATTTTACTTATATACACAAAAAAAAATCTTATCAAACAAAATGAAGTGCAGATTAAAAGCACCACTAATATAAGATGTTCTGGAATGGTTGTTTAATAAGGGTATTATTCATAAAGTCTGTAGTGATGTGACTTTATTTTTGAAAAAAAAATGCAGTGTTTTGGGGTTTGGTTTTTTTTTGTTGTGTTTTTTTTTTGTTTTGTTTTGTTTTTTTGCTTAAGCACTTCACCTACTGCTTTTTCTGTACCTATAAAGTAATCCGTAATCTTTGTTTCTTTTTTTTTGGATTTGTTATAAAATTGCCAAATAGAAGTGTTTCAGATATAGTTTGTATTTGTATTTTTTTAATTTTATTGCTTCATGAGTTTCTTGTAAGTCATTTATAATTGACAGATGATTGTAGACCTTGCCTGAGTATTTTTTCTAATAAAACAAAGCAAACAAACCTAATTAGCTTGAAAATTGTAACATTTTGATGAAGTTCTCAAAGATAAATACAAAAATGCTACTATTTCTTTATTTCCTTTGTAAGCAGTAACACACATCCCTGTATGAAATGGGGAGGTCGTGGATTCAAGTCATGTATTACTCCTACAGACTGTGATGTTCTTTTCTTGGGTTTGAGAAAAGTATAATCTAATGTTCTCATGGTACAGCTTCTGCCTTGGAAGGAGAAATCAGTTTAAATTCAAAACATCTGTGAACAAATGGATAGATTGGAATTAATTAAACTTGCCATAGTAGTCAAAAGGTAAGTGGAGTTTGGGCTGGTTTTTTACTTTGAAGTTATCAAAGTGAATTGCTGAAACTATTTATGCTCAAAAGTTGTTTACATTCTACAAATTACGTGACTGCTCCGTGTTTTTTTGTGTTTCAAATGACAGTCGTGTCTCTCTAAAGCTCTGCTTCAGGTTTTGTGCGTGTCCCCAGATGAGTTTGTTACGTGGAACTGTCACAGCATGCTGGGAGACACTGATCATTTTGTTCTGAAAAAAATCTTGAAAAGTCTTAATGAAATAATTACCCCCTCCCCTTTTGAGTAGTTCCATCTCCTTTTTTTTTTTTTTTTTTGGGATGTAACGTCTAGAGGTTTCCCTTTGTCTTTCTCAAGAACATTCTTTTCAGTAGTGTTTCCAAATACCAACATAAAGCATTCTCTCCCAAGCGCTGTGTTTATTTTCTTTGTAGAGAAATGTCACCAAGACAAACCTGTAGTTGGTTTGACACTTTGCTGCAGTCTGTTTGCAGGCTGCCTTAATGAGTAACTATATAAATACCCTAAATTTACACTTTTTTGATTAGAGGTTCTGTGTTAGCTTTGACACATTACGGAAGGTGAGCAAAGGAAAATTATTCATTTTACAGGTAAAGTTAAATCATGGGAAAGTACACCAGAGGGTGTACTCCACACTGAGGGAGCTGGATGAGTTCAGCCTGAAAAAATACACTTTGGGAAAACCTAGCAGCTGCCTTCTGATATCTAAGAAGTTACTGAGAAGGTGGAGCCAAGCTCCTTAAAACTGTACAGCAGGAGGATGAGAGTCAGTGGTCATAAATTGAAGTGGGAGATTTTTTTTCAATACGAGGATAATTATTCTGTGTTTCTGTGATTTGGAACTAAGTCAGAAAGACGACCAGTTTAGATCCTGTTAGCAAATTGTTGGTATGTTCATAGATCACAAGTAGAGGTGGAGCTGTTTGAATTGAAAACCAAACAGTTCTTTTCTAATACTTACTTATATTGCATAGAAGTTTCTCTAATTTACTGTGATTTTTTAGAGTTTATCTGAATTCCACAATATGCGACACTGTTTTTCTTGCCTTCTGTGTTCTATTAAGTAATAAGTAGTTTCCAATTTAAATTACATATTAAATCTAGACCAGCTTTATTTTGGAACAAATGGATTACTTATGTTTAAATTTGCATTGTTTTTAATAATAGGAATTTAAGCAGTTGATTTCTGTTCCTTTCAGCTTTTCAGTGCAGCATGTGAATTGATTAGCAGAGAAAATCAGTCTTATTTATTACTGCAGTCTGAAATTGATATATCTTCACTTAATGCTTTCTTGCTGTGACACTTTAAACTTGCGTATGAACCTCTCGTAAGTATTTCTCTTGTCACATTAATGTATGACAAAACAGAAAAAAAAAAAAATCTCATCGGGAAAGATGACTTTTAAAAAAGCAGCTGAATCTATTGTTTCTTGTGGTCATTTTCTATAAGTTATTAAGTTGGTGTTCTCTGAATGGCTCCGATATGCACATGGCTCTGAAAGTAAAATAAACAGTTTGATCCCTAAAACAAGATATTCTAAAGAAGACATTCTAACAGCTGAAGATGATCTTAACACCACGTAGATTTTGTTAGTTAAGTAAAGATGCCTTTAGATCTGTTAGTTATCCTGGTTTTTACTTGTTCCAAGCAAAAAATACTCTTTGTAAATTAAGTTGCTCCAACTTTTAGTAAAAAATTCTCAATTACATATTTTGAGGGGGGAAAAAAGCCCACACCTGCATTCCTGTTTGGAGCAAAGCAATGGGGAGAAATATTTTAAGAATACCTGTCTGTTCATGCCTTTTCAGTAAGGCCCCTTCTAAAATTCTATGTGCTTGCAATGATTTAAACCAAATTGAGACGTATGAGAATGAATGCTCATATTACTACAGCTATAGTCGTGCTTAAAATGAGAAGAATAGGTATAAATGCTAGGGGCAAATTGCTCAAAGTCGTGTTTTTATGTGAAGAATTATCACAGCGTTGCAGGACTTAACTATTGTAATCTCTATTATAATTTTGTTTTCTAATGTAGGATGAGCTAAAATCTAACCAAGAACAAAACCTCACGCTCCTGGAAGATTAAGATTTTCAACCATCTGTTCTTTGAGTATGGCTGACAAACTAGAAAAAATAAATAGATTTAGTTATGCTGTGAAATCTCAAGTTATCCCCTGGAGGGGGTAAAACAACAGAGGCTAATAGTTTTGTGTTTAAAGCAGAACATTGGTTCCAGGAGACAGGATCTGTGAATTTACTCCTTCCAGGTAAGAAGCAGGGGTGATAAGTGGAAGCTGGTGTCACAGCTTTGTTTTTAGATTTTAACTGGAAATGGCAATTCTGAGAATTTACTTTCCTGCTGTATTACAGCACTTGTCCTTACAGTGAAAAATTGCCCCCAGAATATATGTCCATGTGTCTGTCTTAATTTATATACTACAGTATACAGTGCTCTGTACAGTAATCTACAGAGTATGTATGTTTCGGGTTTGATGTAGTTTTATGAGAATCCCCTGTAATCACTGCTTTGTGATTTACTACATTTTAATGAAATGTATAGTTGGAAAACTGTTGTCTGCCTCTTAATGCTTAAAAATCCTTTAAAAAATTCACCAACTTTCTGATGTTTTCTGTCCAGTACTTTCCATTCTGATCCATTTGCACTGTGTTACAGCATGCAGTAGTACAAGTACAGAGGTGGACCAGAGTGAAGTTCAGCATGCACCCATAATTCTTGGTTGCCCTAATTTTTCTAAGCTTGTCTTGCAGCCTGGTCTTAAACTACTTTTATATGGGATTTCTGAAATGACTTAAAAATACATGCCATTTCCAGTATATAGCATCATTTTTAGGGGTGTTTAGCAGAGTTGGTATCTGTTGAATGTTGACAGTTAGTAATACTGTGCTCAGTTCTAGGCTGGAAGGAGCTGTGATCTAGATATCTATTGTCCTATGTTAAATTTTTTTTTCTTTTCTCTTTCCAATATTTTAAGGCAAAAAAGAAAAGCCATGTTCTGATCTAGCTTATTGCTGTCAGCCGTACATCAAGTTTCTCATATTTATTTCCCCTTCTCACCCATGTATGTTCTTGCACTTCATGTCTTTTCTAGAGAAGAGTTAAAATCAAGCTGTCTTTGGTGTGTAACTTACATCAGAATAAGGAAATGTAGTTCTTGGTGTAAAGAGAATAAAATTATGTTGATTGCATACTAAAAGTGGGCTGTTTGTTGACAGCCAGTTAGGGAGGGCTAAATTCCATTTTTGCAATATTTTTGCGAAGATTAATGCACTGTGATTTATGCTACATTATTTCTTTTTATTGATTCCAAAAATGGCCCTTTTCACTTGTGTAAATCCTCCTTGGTAGCGGAGCACGGATAGTAGGTAATATGATATATCTGTTTACTTCATCCCGGATGAGAGATAATTGCTGATCAGCAGCCCCTTGGGTTGGCTTGCTTACAGAAGATTTGAGTTCTGTCTACTGGACGCTGTTCAAAAATTTTGTCAAATTTTAATATCCTTTTGTCTTACTGCTTCGCCCGTGTTTGTAGTCTCGGTGGAGGATAGAAGATTCCCTTCCCCTCTGAAATGAGACAGTCAGCCCTTCTGAGTAACAAAGGGAATGTACAGTCAGTGATGGTTTGTTGCTGGGGTTTTTTGGGGTTGGGGGTGATTTTTTTAATTTTTTTTTTTTTTTACTTGAAAGCATATAGTTGCATTGTATTTAAGGAGAATGTTTACTGTATTGAGGAGATAGGTGAATCTAAATGGAAATGTTCCGCTTCATATGATACTTGTGAGAAAAGCTGCTTTCAACAATGTCAAGCAAAAGATGTGAAAGATATTTCACCCTGAGTTCCAGAGGGACTTAGGAAATAATAATATGAATACAAAATACAAAATGACCACTAGTAACACACACAACTTGACAGTCAAAAGCTAATTACATTCTAGTACTAGACGTTAAATGCCTCTGACCCAACTTGGAGATCTCCAGGATCTCCTTGGCCTGAATGATATTGCTCTGTTCTGATTTTTGACTTTTCCCATCCATGTTATGTCTAAGCTCACGGAGCTCAGTGAGATCTGCACGGGCAAATGGAGTCTGACCAGCGCGTTGTTGAGTGTAGAACGACTTCATCACGG
Source organism: Scolopax mira (assembly GCA_004320125.1). Classification (NCBI taxonomy): domain Eukaryota; kingdom Metazoa; phylum Chordata; class Aves; order Charadriiformes; family Scolopacidae; genus Scolopax; species Scolopax mira. Next base: position 13,558 of record BJBW01005538.1, read on the forward strand.
ATATTTGACTTGTCCACCTCAGTTCAAATCTTTTGTCTGAAGCCCAGATTGTGAAATCGTGAGGAATGGAACATGATGTTGCTTATAATTCATTTTAGCCAAAATGCTCAACATGAGCCACTTGAACATGTCTAGGCAATGAAATATATGTTTGGATTTACATAACTTCAAGGCCAAACAATTAGTAAATATGTAGTTTTGGGAGCAAAGCATTGGAATGTGAGATTAAAGGCTGCCCTTAAGCAACAAAGGCATTTTAAACAGTTTTAATTTAAAAGACTTTGCAACTTTTACTTTCTAGTGAATATGAGGCAGGGGCTTGGACCCTGCTTGCTTTTTCTTTCTTCATGTCATAAATATTCTCTCCTAGAGCACAGAAAATACGTCAATCACACTTAAAACAGTGTTTATTGCGCAGCAGATGTGTGCATACAGCAACTGTAGCTGAAAGCCAAAGTATTTAATTAGCAGTTGCCTGCAGCTGGATTCTTTTCTTTTTGAACAAGTGGGGAGGTGGGGAAGCATAAAAGGATGTCAAGAGACGTTCTGCTGACAGTGAGCAAGTTCATGTTTAATTACTTATTAAAAGCATTGCTCTGCCTCCGTGCTCAAAGAGCCATCATGTGGCATTGCCGCCTTTTCATTCCACCATGAATTCCCTCTCCTCGCTGACCAGACACACGCGCCGCCTCCTTCAAAGAACATTTGATTGGCTTTAAAAGGCAGAATAATAGATACAAAGATCTTTTTTAAGAATCTCGTGCTCATCTGTTAGTTGTTTCTGTAGCTGTTACCCCCCACAGTCGGGGAGGCTTTGCCATCGATTTGAAGGCTGAGGATTTATGGTACAGGCAGATCTCGGGGTCTGGAAATACCTTCTTCGTGGGGAAATCAGTCTGGGTTCACTTGCTCACGTGTTACACACATAAATTCTCAAGTTGTAACATGGGCTGTGTAGGTCAAATGGACCATGGAAGTAATATATATTTTTTTTTTTTCACCTTTTACGTCTCAGCAACTAGTCAGTAATAGCTTTTAAAATGAAAGATGAGGATAAGAGTTGAATGTATGCTGTAAAAAAAATTTCAAAGACCTGGTTTTAGGGTGAAACATGGCCTTTGACTAAATTCTAGTTTCTTTTTATTGTTATTTGGAAGTTAATGATTGCAAAGTGCAAACCAAAAGCTTTCTCTTGGCTAATGCCTCATCTGAGTAATCTACTACAAGCTATACAAACTGCACACTGGTTTCTGAGTTCTTGGAGTCCTCTTCCATTTTTTTTTTCTTCCCCCTTGGCTAATGTATTTGTTAATTTTAATCTTAGAAGATATTTCATAATGTGGTAACCATTGCGTGCTTTCCAGTGGGAGCTGGTTTCAGCAATAGATGATATCAGGATAGTATAAGCTGGTAAGTAGAGGTCAGGACACACACCATATAGATTATGGAAAGACTGAATGATGTTGCTGTGCCACCCCACTGTCTCCGAGATGCTGGGAACCCACACATCACAGTATGTGTTTCCATTGTGTGTGTGGTTTAGGTACATAATTTAATTCCATAGCAATCTGTAACCAAAAGGTGGCAGCAATCAACCACGCTGTGGCTATGCATAAATGTAATATATCACTCGGTAGCAATATTACTTAAGGTGTTTACTTGCTTTTCTAAACCAGGCTCCTTAGGTACAATTTGTTGTCTTTGTCCATAGAGAATGGAAATACATATTACTGTTTTAACAGCTCTCCTGTCTTACTGGTTGGTCTGTATCTCTCAGATACAGCCGAGAAGAATAGAAACTGCTTTCACTTTTAATAAAACTGGCTAATAAAAGGTAAAATAATTTAAATAAATGTTTTATTTTATTACCCAACTAACAAAAAGATTGAGCATTATCAAATTCTGTAAAATGTGGCTGGGTAATTATAGTGCTTGGTCACTTTCTTCGCTAATTACTTTTTCTTTGCTAGTGATGCCTAGGATTGTACTTTTGACCACTTGATTGTTTTCATAAAGGGTTGTGGCAGGAAATATGTTTATAGAATTTTGTATTTATTGTCTAAATAAGTTGCATATCAAATTTTCTTGAAGCTCCTACCAATTGCAAAACCTAGGATTCACATTAAGAGATTAGTTAAAAATGCTGCCAAATCAGGATCTTTTATATCTGACTAGTTCTTTCAGAAGGAAAACGAATTTATGTCTGTAAATTGAGTAGCCACGTACAAAGGAGGATTAAAGCAAACTTCCTAAAGTCGGGGCTGCAGTTGACCTCAGGATTGTCAAATAGCAGCACTGAAATGATGGCAGCAAGATGTACCAAACCTCCTTTTGTGCCGGTATTTATAAAATTTCTCTGAAGAAAACCCTTTTTCTAAGAAGTGGTGTTGGGTAGTTTTGCTCTACTGTATTTCTTCAGTGGTGTGAGGTGGTCTTTTAATGGCTTTTGGTGCCCCAAAACTTTGCTGTGCATCTGCTGTTTCACACTAATCACCAGGTAACCTTTATCCTCTGGTGAGTTACAGATGATGCAACATAGTTCTGTTCCCAGTAAGAAAGGGAATTTTTTTGCATCTGTCCAAGAGTGGTGCAAGATAATGCTGTAAACACTGAGTTGTCTTCCTTGCTTATACTTAAACTCTGAAATTTTAAGCTGTCATCTCAGAAACTGTTTTGCATGGCCAGTTGTGGCAGAAGAACACAGTGGTGGATGGGCTATGCTCCACACCTAGCCCAAGAATCGCAGAACCCGAGTCTTAACCTCCTGCCAAATCTTTTCGTTGCAGCATTTTGGTCCTTCATTCAGCAGTTATCTAGAAAGCTTCTCATCACCCTCTCAGGGGCTTTCTAGGGATTCCAGTAATGTCATTGTCAAGTTTATGGTGTGCTGTGCTCGGGATTGTAGTTTTAAGCTCTTTGCAATCTTGAGTAGAGATCAATACATTGTGTACCCTTGGATCATACTTTCCAGTTCTGAGTCACAGTGCTGAAGGCTAAAAATATGCAAATAGATCAATGGCAGTTAAGTCTGACACAAATATGATCCCTTGACCTCGACTGAAATCTCACTATTGCCGTGGCAAGGGTTTGCAAAGAGAAGCTCATGAGATGGCAGTTTCTTACGCAGCCTCTTTTCGCTGTTTCTGCAGATCCAGTTCTTTTTTTTTATGGTGAGTAAACATGAGTTTGCATTATTTTGGCAAACATTTCAGCTATGTAAGAATTAGTTGAGCCAAATTCAGTGTTCAGCTCAGTAGCCAAAATGGATGCAAAATACTGCCAAAGCAGAAGTATAGAATTTATGTACTTGTTCTGCCATGATGTGAAAGGCAATGGATGATTAACTGAATGGAACCAGAAATAATAATGGGATAGTGGGAAATGAGTCACAGTTGAAATTGGATTTGGATGCTTTTGGGGATTTTTTTCCAGTGATTTAAAGGTTGTTTTCTGTTGTAGGGTTTTTTTTTTTTCACTTGGCCACATCTGCGCAAAGTAAGTTGTTTTCTGATGATTCAGGTGGTTTTTACTTCTTATTAGTGTTAGCAAGGTAGTCATCAAAAGTTACAGAAGAAATCAGATTGTCTTCTTTTGGCACCCATGAGTCAAGTTGTTTTTTCTGTTTCTACAAATCAGTCAGCATCCTTGTCAAAGCACAAGGTGCATTTATTCTCTGGTGGTTCCCCTCCCTGCTCTCAACAGGGAGGGGAATTATCAATAGTGTCATCATCAAATAATCTTTAGGTTTTAAAACCCTAGTTCTCGTAGCTCGGGCAGCTATTTATTGTGTATCCCTGAAGTATCTCCTGAATGTAAGCACACAAGCAAACACTGAATAACTGAAGTCATTACTTCATGTGTATCACAAAGCCTAATGGTGTTTCTTGTAAGTGGGAATTTGAGTTGTAGTTAAGTGCATTTCCACAGTCCTTAACTATGTTTTCGGGGACTTTTAATTTCGGGGGCTTTTTTACTGGGGACTTCTAGTGAGATTGAGATCCTTTGTATTGTAGTTTGCACAGCTAGAAGGAGCACAGTATTCCTATTATTTTTTTTTCCCTTTAACAAACAAATCCAGTGGTTGATGTGTGATGTACACATGACAATCACCTGGCAAGCAGTGGTGTGTATGTCACTAGATACTGGCTGCCTCTTTAGGAAAGGTTCAAACTTTCATGGAGCTTTGGAAACTGTCTTGAAGCTGCAAATCAGTTATTGGTGCCTTTTTTTCTGAATTGTCACCATTTGTTTTCAATTATGGATGACTTCTTCCAAAGCTGATCTCGTTCCAAGCAGTGCCTAAGCATGAGGTCAGTGAGGAGAAATGATTGCTTGGGCAGGTTTTATCTTTCCAGTGGTTAATTTATCACTTCTGTAAAAAAAAAGACAATCTGGGCTCTGCATTCTTTTATATTTTATTGTTAAACCCCTACCATGCCAAAGAGTAGAGATGGGCAAGATATTTTGCAGTCCTGTATAGAACAAAATTGCCAAGTGATAATCCCATTTTTACTCCAGATGGAGGAGGTGATCCACTTCGTATCCCCCATAATTACAGTTTATGAAGCAGCCAACTCAGTACACAAACTGCCATCTGCACTTCGTCCACTTCTTCTGCAATAAGAGACAAAGTTTTAGCAGTTAGTTATACAGATGATGTGTGTTTTGAGTGATTGTGTATTTTAAAAGTGACAATCCAAAAGTCAACACGTCCTTCGATTCTAGTGTGCACTTTCTTCCTCTTCCACCCTTTGGAAGATGAGTTGGCTTCAGTTTGGGAGGCTTTTTTTTTTTTTTTTTCCTGTCCTACCACAAAATAAGCTGTGCTGTCTTTAAGAAAAGGGGCACCCACTGCACAGGAATGAATGGTTTGCAGGTAAAAAGCATAAAAGGTGGCCTTACATTGCCAGGTTACTTCCATTCTGACTTTCAGTGCTGAGCACCATTAGATTTCCAAGCTGAGCACCATTAGATTTCCAGCACTAAAGCATCATCCCCATCTGGAGGCTTTTCAGGGCAGGTTTGTTTGGTTTCAAACCAGTTTTTTTTAAGGAGGGACTAGAGAAACTGCTGTGTTATTCAAAGGCAGAGGTATAAAATGTATCTTCTGTGTCACATGAGATCATCTTAACTATTCAGATTAACCTAATCCTACCTGAAGTAAATTAAAGTATAGACACCTGACTAATTTACAATAAATTGCTGGAATGGTAGTCTCTAAGGATGGAACTCTTTTCCCAGAGCATCTGGATCTGGAAGATCCAGTAGGGTTTTTTTTTTTGCCTCAAAACTTGCACTGGCGTAAGATATGAATTCTTTGTAATCACTTTTCTTCAGTGACACCAGGGGGTTTCTTCAGCTAGATGTATGTCAAAAACACATCAAGCCAGATGGAAAAAGAACTGGGATAGATGTCCCTTTTCCTTACATTGGTAGGTGACTCTAACTTGTGTTTTACTGGTAGAGTTTTTGTGCAGCCAAGCTCTTGTTTTCTCGCTGTAATGATGTGGCTTACAGACTTCAAATATTGTATGGTTTAATACATTTGAACTATGAGTCCAGATGCTGTAAATTTTTCAAAAATAAAGGATGCTTTTGGAGTTAAGCGGGGAAAGGGGAAAGCCTGAAGAAGTCTCTCTGTCACCACTGAGGGGAAAAATGTGCCCACAAACCATATTAAAATGGCAACCTATTTTCCTCTTAATGCCTCAATCTACCTCTCATTTGTCCTGCTACATAGGGGACTTTTAGTCACCTCTGTATGAACTTGTGAGTTCTGTCACGATCGGCCTTTTTTTCTGTTTCTGCTCTGTTTTAATACCGTCAGATACATGACCCCAAATGACCTTGTTCTTCTGGACCTGTTGGCTATTATTAGCAAGATTCCACGAGAAGCAAGAGGGGCTGATGCATTAAGAGAGTCTTTCAGTAAACACGAGTTATCGGAAAGTCCTGTTTTAGCAGCGGAGAGTACAGCGTGTCTGGGGCTGGTGCTTGAGTGAGCTCTATTAGTATTTCTAAATTAACAAAATATCCGCTGCGTTAATACCCTTTTGGGCAGGCAGCTGCCTTTGAGACGATGACGTGGAAGGAAAAAATTGTCAGTTTTCATCAGTGCAGGCTTTTGTTTTCCAGCCCCGAGACAGTGATAGATTAACGAGTCTTACTTGGAATTGTGTGTCTGTGTGTGAATGACCAACAGCCGGCTCTAAGGCAGGAGTAAGGGTACGTTTAGTAACGATCAGCCAGGCTGCTGGGAGCTACAATGCAGCAATAAAGGAGGACAGGATGGAGAGCTGGGCAGAGAAGAACTTCACGAGGTTCAACAAGGGCAAATGTAAGGTCCTTACACCTGGGGAGGAAGAACCCCAGGCACCAATACAGGTTAGGGGTGGGTCTTCTGGAAAGCAGTACTGAGCAGAAGGATCTGGGAGTCCTGGTGGATGGCAGGCTCTCCATGTGCCAGTAATGTGCCCTTGTTGCCAAGAGGGCCAATGGGATCCTGGGCTACATAGGGAATAGTGTGGCCAGTAGGTGGAGGGAGGTGATTTTCCCCCTCTGCTCTGCACTGGTGAGGCCACAACTGGAATACTGCATCCAGTTCTGGGCCCCCCAGTTCAAGAGAGACAGGGAACTACTGGAGAGAGTCCAGTGTAGGGCAGCAAAGATGATTAAGGGATCGGAGCATCTCCCTTAGGAGGAAAGGCTGAGAGAGCTGGGACTCTTTAGTCTGGAGAAGAGAAAGTTGAGGGGAGACCTTATCTATGTTTACAAGCACCTAAAGGGTGGTTTGAGGGAGGATTCTTTTCAGTGGTTTCCAGCGATAGGACAAGGGGCAAGTGGCACAAGCTGGAACATGGGAAGTTCCACTGAAATGTGAGGAAAAACTTCTTTCCGGTGAGGGTGGCAGAGCCCTGGAACAGGCTGCCCAGGGGGTCATGGAGTTCCCTTCTCTGGAGATCTTCAAGCCCCACCTGGATGCAGCCCTGAGTGATGTGCTCTGGGCAACCCTGTTTTAGCATGGGAGTTGGACTAGATGATCTCTAGAGGTCCCTTCCAACTCTGACAATTCCGTGATTCTGTAATAAAATCTAAGATGTTAGAAATTGCATCCTCTGTAGTATAGGGCCACAAACCACAAGGTCAAATAATGTTTGAAACCCAGTTGCAAAAGAGCTAGTTGGAGAATCTGCATTTAAACATGCTGTTAGTTCTGTGATAAATGTCCCTTCCTCTGATACTTGTCATCTTGTCAGGGCAAGCAAGATGACATATATATATATATATATATATATATATATGCAGAGCACAGTTTTCCTGGTGTCTAGGTTCCTAAAAATGGCTGCAGTGCTCAGTGCCCAGACTCAGATCAGAAGACCCCAGGTTTCCTTGTCTGTCTTTCCGTGAATCAGTGTGGGTACCAAAACTGGTCTAGCTGCTTGGCTGTGCTGGCCACTGCCTTCTGATTCCTGTCCTGAAGGACCCTGATGGCTCTAAGTGGTGCTAAGAGCCACCTCTCAGACCTCAGCCATTACCAGGGGTTTGGTGCCTTCGTTGCTGTTGGACTCTAACCTCTGTTGGGTAAACTTCTTTTCTTTTCCCCTCTTTCAGGATTCTCTCATTTCCAAAATACCATTTCAGTCTTCTCTGTAACCAGGAGTTTGGTGCTTGGCTGGACTTCATTAGTAACATGTTCTTCCACTTACCTTCTCAGCGTGCCAGGTAGTTGTATTCATGGTCTATCTGTCTGATCAGAGGGTGGGCACGGTGTGTCTATTAGACTCTGTGTCCTTAATGGAAATTCCTTGCAGAATATCATCAGTTTAACTTGCCCTGCCATTTACTTCCCTTTTGCTCTTTCCTTCAAATTTTGTTTCTTTTCCCATGCACATCTTTAAAAGACCGAGGGGTCAGCAAAAATTGCTGCCCACTTTCAACTGCCTTTGTTTAGTCTGAAGAAAAGTAATTCCTGCAGTAAGGGTGAGTGGGTTTTGAACGTGCAGTCAAATTAATCACGCCTACATGTAGTTCATAAAGCTATTTCATAGTTTGTATCGTATCTTATAACAAAAATCAAGCTGTGTAATAGGTCATTTTATTCTAAACAAAATATGAAGACCTATGTACAGGATATTTCATGAAGTGGGTGAAATATGAGGTTGGCTGTAGTTGGATGTCACCTCAATGTCTTTGAACCTTGGATGTCTTTTGAAGTCATGAGCTAAGCTGAGGAGAGTGTTTTTAGGTAGATGGTGTTCATCATCCCCCAATTAAATTACATTATGAATTATTATTAATACTGAATATCAGATGTGCTTCAGTATATTACCGGGATTTCCAAAGCCGCCATAAATCCTTAAAACTGCTAAAAAATGAAGCTGCTTGTGTGTGTCTCCAGATTTATTTTGCAATATAAGTTAATTGATAGATAGAGAACAGGATATGCTATACCTTCTGGGGTTCTTTTTCATGTAATATTAAATATATATATTTATGATATATACAGAATGTACATACCGTGCTTACTGTACTGTGACATTTTGGTTGATAACCAGTATATTATGCCATAATATGGAAAAATTTTGTAGAAAAATCAATAAGATTAAAATTATAGTTAAAACTTCACACTGCAGGAGAGTCAGCTGTGTGCAAAGTAAAAACTAATCAAGCACATTTGACTTTCTTTTCATAGTTCTCATTTATTTATTAGAGGTTTGGGGTTTTTTGTTAGGTTGGGGTTTTTTAAGACTATAGTTTAGTGGAAACATCTTACGTACTACTGTTAGGACGTACTTATTCCTAAGTATGGTAAATTCCTAGGTATGGTAAAATTGAAGGTAACAGTGTAATGGGGTGTTTTCACAAATGTTAGTCAACGGCTGCCTAATTTGTTGTGAAGCTTCTTGCATAAAAAGCTCACTTGCTTAGATTTTCCTTTCTTCGTCTGTCTGCTTGGTTGCTTTAGCATAGCTACAAGACGTAATTAAGCCTCAGACTGCTGAACCCCATCCTAGGAATAACTCTCATTGATTAAAGTCCGTGTTTTTTCCTGATCTCTGTTTCCAGTGCAAAAGTGTTAAGCCCTTGTTCTGTGAGACGGAGCAAGCTTAATGCTTTTAAATTAAAGAGAGGGCAAGATGGGGTGTCTTGGTTAGAAAGCACTTATTTTGTCTGGTGGAGAACCAAAAGTTTGGTTTTTATGGTGCTGAGGATGGATGAACCCCAACCCAAAGAGTGTGTTTTCTCATAGGCACTTGAGACCTGGTCTGGAACGAGGTCTTTGGATAGACCAGTGTCTATGGAACTTCAGAATATTATGTGAGTGAGAAAGGCGAGGTAGTGCACGTGTGGAAGGGGAGATAGAAGTGAGATTCATCAGGGTAATCTCTCTGGTAGATAAACAAGATGAAGCAGCTGAATAGTCAATAGAAAAGGTTGCCTTTGGACTAATGGTCCAGGTGTAAATGTGTCATTGTTAGTCACGTGGTATTTCGTCCCACATGAGTTCATGTAAGAGGTAAGTTGTACCTGTTTGTTTCTAAAATGATGCATGAGTATTACTTATTTTTTTTCTTTTAATGTATTTCCAGGTATAAGTGAGACACTCGGTGGAGAACTGAGTGTTTAGGATGCTAGTAAAGTTGTAGGCTTTGGGAACAGAGTGTGGTATAGTTTCCAGGAAGAACAGCATGCAGCTATAGGCAAGGTATTTAGGTGTGAGTATGTGTGTCTTGGGGATGCTCTGACTTCGTGCTGTGGTATTGCAGCTGGAGGTTATTCTGGGGAGAATTACAAGCCCCTCGAGCAAATAACGGTGATGGGAAATGCAAAAGTGCTACCTGCAGCCTTGAGGCTAAGGTGAAAGAATGAGGTCACTGCAGCTTTTGGCACTTACCCTCAGCAACAGCCATTTTTCTGGAAAGTGTGTGTCAGCAGGAGAAAGAAGGGGTCTCGTGAAATTTTACCTTTCTTTTACAGAGGATGCCAGCTGTTTTACACTTGGCAAATCTGGAGTCATTGAGGTTCTGTAGTGGGGGGCAGGAGACTGTCCCAGCCAGTATTATTGTAGGCTTGGATTTTTAAATAAGGGGTGGGGGGGGAAAGTGCCAAAATGAATCAAAATGCTCTGGGGCATGAAGTGCCCAAAGCAAGTTTAATTTTAAAAGGCTTCTTTCATTGAGCTCCCTCCCTCTTGAGCACTTAATTGCTTTTATGCTTGTTGATATTCTGTTTCTTTTTCCTATCTTTTTGGGAACTATATTCAGTTTTCACAAGCATGATTTAGTGTTTTCCACTGTCATGAAAGCAAGACTGGTTTACGAATTGGACCACCCAAGTGTGGACTATTATGTCAAATAAGATGGTGCGGTAGGTCTGGGCTTGCTGCTTTTATTTATTTATTTATAGCTTTGGAGGTGAGTATAGTTCCCAGGAGATTGCCAAAGCTCTGTGGAATGGGGAGTTTATTTCAATTCACCTCCAGCTAATGGATGCAAGCCCAAGAGCTTCAGTTGCTTTTGATCCAGCTGTGACTCCAGTTGTTTTTCTTTCAGTCTAGGAATTTTTTTAAAGCAGCTCTATGACAATGGTACCTCTGTTTCATTCTAACAGGACATGCCAATAATTCCATTCTTCAGATGCACATAAAAAAGGCTTTTCAAGAAAAATAGTTACTCAAGTAGAAGTCAGTGTGGATCTCCTGGTAGGTGTGCAGGAGCTCCAGCTGCAGTGGTATTGTAGTCTTCTGAATATTGACATCCTTTGGAGTGCATGTGTCTCCCTGTGCTTCTGTTCAGGATCTGTGACCTTTATTGAGTTTGATCCTAGCACTCTTAACAACAAGGTGAAAGCTGGAGATTCTCTTGTCTGCTGCTACTTGTTTCATCCTCAAGCTGCTTACGATTTTTTTTTTGGGTTGTGTTTTTTCTAAACTCCAGCTGAGCAGAGAATGAAGACAATATATACTAGGGACAGTTAGGATGGCTTTACATCCGCCCAACTTAAACTCTGTTCATTGTGCAAAGGCTGTTATTACCTTAGACACAGGACATCCCTCCTGCCTCAGAAAAGGAATCATCCATGACAATCAATCTTAGTTACTAAACTGCACCTAAAAATTGTGTTGTAAGGCTTGGAATATCATATCTGATAGCAAGGCTCATGTAAGATCAGAGGAGAAGCTCAACGAAATTATTACATTCTCCTCTGTACCACATGCCAGGCTAACCAACAGCTTCTACACTAGTTCTCTGCTGGAAGAAAAGGGCCTTATGTTCCTGTTGGTGCTACTACAGTGTCTAGAGAAAAGGCAAATATTCATAAAAATGCTGCAATGAACAATGATTCCAACTTTTATCTACAACTGTCACCTGGGGGGCAATCGGGTACCTAAACATAGGCATTTGGTATGCTTTGTAAACTATAGGATGTTGGCAGAGATTATGCACAGCCTATGGTAGACCTTTCTCCTGTAGCAATAACCGCAAGCCAGGTAGGTCAAGCTACAATGTCTAGAATTTCATGAGACACCTAAGTTTTGTCAACTAAAAATACTCCTTTGATAACATCTAGGGTTAAAAGGAAAAAAAGACAGTCGAGGATGGAGGAGCAGAGATGTTCTGATGAAAGAGATGTTTCCCTCATTGAATAACTTGGGGGCAATACTGAAAACATTGTCTTCATGCTGTCAGGTATTGATCCTCAAGAGGCTATAGAATAGGTATTTTACCTGACACTTACCAAGTGAGGAATGGCCATTCATCCTTTCTTTCTCTTGTTTCTGCTCCTTGTGTACTAATTTCTTTCCAAAGGCAGTAGCTTTAATGTCAGATAACCATTGTGAAAAGCCCATCAAGGTCCTGCCAGAGCTGATCTGGAGATAGTACCTGTTTCTCCTTCATGCAGGAAGAAGTTGTAGGCGGTTGTACTCTACTACCTTCTTTATTCCATGCTCTGGAGGAATCCAGTTCCTTTCCCTCTGCTTTTTAAAGGTGTTACCCTCAAAACCAGCTATTTAGCTTCATTTCAGAGAGATACTCCACAGGAGGAGATTTGATTAGATGTATATGTGTTTGTATATGTATAAATTTATACACATTATATATGACTGAAGATACAAATGTAAAGGGGAAACTTCATGTCATGTATCTTCAGGGCTGTTTTTTAACTCTCGGCTTGCAGGAACTGCATATACTTCTACAACAACACAGCTGAAACTTACCAGAGAGCAAAATTATTACAATATATGTGTCTGTCTGCATCTACGTAGCAGGCAGTTAGCAGCATATTACAGTATGAAACTAAATAAGCCTCTCTTCTGTTGAATTTGTGTCCTCAGCCTGTTTGTGTCTCAGGTGGTATCTAAATGGAGAAGATGACACTTCTCTAACCTGCTACAGTTCCTTCACTGTTCATTCATTAGATATCCTTCCAAAAGAAACCAGTATGTGGGGAGGAGCAAGGGGAGGGGAAATAATGCATACTTGGACCTTGGCTCTCTAAGAGTCAGTAAAATTGTGAATTTGCTCAGACCTGAGCCATAGGAACCACCCTGTTCAACCCACGGTTTAGAAACATTCTCAGGAATCTACAATAAGTGAATGCTTGTTCTGCTGTGCGAAGGAATTGTACTTTTTTTTTCTCAACAAAATTTCAGATGAGAATCATTTATTCCTATTATAGCCATTATCTAAAGTAATACTCTCAGATTTGACTGTAGCAATCTAATCTTTTCCAACTTTATTAGTCCATCTGCCCATCAGACTTCAAGATTTTTAAGTAGTAGAGCTCAGACTTTGGTTTTTCTTTTCCAAAGTGTCTCCTTGATGAAATGGTATAAGAACAATCTGACTGTCCTTGTGGCACGAAATAATGCTACTGAGTGTAGCACCTTGCTACATTGCTGATGTCTAAAATGGTGTTGGCTTTTGTGACCATTATGTCATGCAGGATGTTATGGGCCTCCAACTGGAAAGCTTGTTCACTGCTGAAGCACTTGAATACTTCGACTGCTTTTGTCTTTTGTTTAACTCAGCTGAAGTGTGCATACTCAGCAAGCTCTAGTATGCAAACGCTGATACCATGTCTACTGTCATTGGACTCTGTCCCAATATTTCAGAACCTTAATGTTCTTGGTGGCTTGTGAAACTCACTCCGTCAGACTTGGACCATGCTCTTGGTGTCCTTCTATGAAAAACTGATATCAGATGTGTAGGCTGATACGTTGAGCAGCTCTGTGGAATTAGGAAATCTGTGCTGCTACATCAGATAATACATCTAGAATATTTAATCTCCCATCTCTGTTTCACTGTGCAGGGCTCCCCTCAAGCTGAGGGACCTGTGACTTGCAGTGGGATCTGTGCTGACTTCTCACTGGAGAAGGGATAAGTTACCTTGTAGTAAATTCTGACAGTTTGAGATGTTTCTGTTGGGGCACCTAGAATCCGCTTATGCTCTTGGACTTACAGATACTGTGAAGTTCAATAAAAGGACTTCTAGAAGAGTGATGTTGCACCTTTGATGCCTCTGATGGGAGGAGGAGGAGACAGAGTGGGACATATGTTTGCCACATGATGGACTAAAGTTTCTGACAGATTCTGGGCTTCCCCTGCGAGAAGAAACATTAGTGGTGAGATGTATGCCAATTGGTCACTCGATATTATTACTGCTAAGCTGAGTGACCTTTCTTTACTCTGCAAACACTTTGGACATCATGTGTATTTCGATTTCGGAGTATTGGAGTTCAGAGACAATAGTAGCTTTTATGGGGTCTGTAGGATTTACTGCCATTGTTGCAACTGGCTTGCAAAGCTGCTGTTATTCTATTTCTCAGATATTTCTGGGATCACTGTCCTAGCTAGTGCCTATGCTTAATGCCGAGTTAGAAATTAGTAACACCTGAATACACAGAAGGCAGGAAAAGGATGAAATGGAAGAAAATGTCGAGGGCCCGATCCTTCTTAGTCTAGGATGTAAGCCAATTTCGATGGGGGTCTTGTTTTGGTGAGCGAGGTGCTTGGAGGATCGCGTCCCAAGCCGTCCAAGAGCATGTGCAAAGATTGAAGAGGCACCGTTTCAAGCCGTTTGGTTCCAGAGAAGCGACACGTCGTGTGACTGTATCCATCCAGCCACAGATGGAAGCGTGGGTTACGAGGGGAAAAACTGCCAGCAGCACTTAGGGCGAGTACCTAGGCCTACAGCGTGTGAGGCAGAACAAACACCCCCTTTTTCCAAGCAAAACATGTCAATCAATTTTTATTTTTTTTAATAAACCGTCCTTTTTTTTTTCTTCAAATAATCTCCTAGGCAGGAGCTTAGAGCGGACAACGTGGGCTGGAGGCATTATGGCTACACAAGCTATACCCTAAAGTGGCACGGGGAAGCGATGGAGGAGGTGGCAGCAAGTGGAAAGGGCTGCTAAGACTTTGGAAAGCCTGTGGCTGGCTGGTGGTCCTCCTGCAGCACTGGTATCACCTCACAGATGGTCCTGGGGTTGCTCTGCAGTTCCCCTTGGCTGACCTCAAGGTGCAGAGGGAGGAGATGTCCACCAGCCACAACTCCTGGTTTCAATTGCCAGAGTTTGACCTGGATCGACGTTGCTTCTTTCAGCTCTGTCTCCGGTGTCCCAAATACATAAACCCTTTAAGTGCTGATTTGTAGAGGTCCCTGTGAGCTCTAGCCTAATTTTGCTCTGATGTTTTGGGAATTGCAGAGTAACTGGAAGTTTTGAAGAGCTGCTTTTGTCATGATAAGCTGGTGTTCAGAAAGATTGGTTTTATCAGCATGGTTAACTCTGTTTCCCCATACCTGAAAGGACAGCAGAGATCTTGGTGAAATCATCTCGTTAAGCTCAGGGAATCACAAGCCCTCATGTCTTATCAGGATCAAGCCCTTGGTCTCTAACTTATATTGAGGGGGAAAAAGAATTTCTCTTTAGTCCAGTAAGCAAAATGGTTGTTCACTGTCATGGGCTTGTTTTGAGTGGTCTCTCCATTTGCCTTTAGTTCTGGATCAGACCCTCTTGGAGCCTGCATGAGATCACAGAATCACAGAATGGTTAGAGTTGGAAGGAACCTCAAAGCTTATCTAGTTCCAATCTCCCTGCCCTGGGCAGGGACACCTCCCACCAGACCAGGTTGCTCAAAGCCCCATCCAGCCTGGCCTTGAAAACTTCCAGAGCCTCCACAACTCTGAGCAACCTGTTCCAGTGTCTCACCACCCTCGTAGTGAAAAAATTATTCCTAATGTCTAATCTAAGTCTACCCTTTTCCAGTTTGAAGCCATGACCTGAGGCAGGTGCACCTGCTGTTTATGTAAGTGCCAGCAGGACTCTTTGGATAGAAGTGAATTTCACCTTGTGTGAAACTCCATGCTAGGAGTATTCTCTGGAAATAAAACCTGCAGTTAATCAGTCTTTTCCTCACCCTGCGGTTACAATGGGTGGATGTTTGGCAGCAGCCTGTGTTTTACACACCCCTGAAGTTCAGCCCTGACCCTGTAAATTAATGGGAGCTACAGCACTTTGGGATCAACTTGTTATTGTCTGGCTGGACACATTGATTCATTTTTCTTGGACTTTTAATCAATTGCAATGTTTGATATGTAGATGACCTAAGTTTGCTTTAAAAAAAAAAAATAGATGTTTTGAATTACCTATTATCTTGTACAAAGTGGAACTATTTGCCCAACCCCGTGGTTGCCTTAGAGACTTGTTGCAAACAACAGATATAAGCATGAGCTTAATATGAGGAATGTCCAAAGGACAAGTATGTGAGTGTTGAAATCAGAAAAATGCAACAACATCATCGCAACATCTGTTGAAGAGTAGGAGACTCTTTGTAATATTTCAGTGTCATTGGATATTACATGCCTCTGTAATGATTGTAAACTTGAATTTATTTTTTATATATAAAAAAGGATTAGTAATATGCCAAAAAGGTGGTGATATCTTCAGAGCTGTAGAGTGGACACTACCTGTGCACTGGTAGCCCAGAGAGCCAACCCCATCCTGGGCTGCATCAAGAGAAGTGTGGCCAGCAGGTCACGGGAGGTGATTCTATCCCTCTACTCTGCACTTGTGAGACCCCACCTGGAGTCCTGTGTCCAGCTTTGGAGTCCTCAGCACAGGAAGGACATGGACCTGTTGGAGCAGGTCCAGCAGAGGGCCACGAAGATGACCAGAGGGATGGAGCACCTCTGCTGTGAAGACAGGCTGAGAGAGCTGGGGTTGTTCAGCCTGGAGAAGAGAAGGCTCTGGGGAGACCTTATAGCAGCCTTCCAATGTCTGAAGGGAGCTACAGAAGAGCTGGGGAAAGACCCTTTGTCAGGAAGCGCACACTGTTGAAGCTCCATAATTTCAGGATCATCACCTGCTTGTAGTAAATCAGCTGCTTAAATGCCACCACCCTCCTCTTCTGTCTCCACTGAACTTACCCATGGATAAACACCTTGGCTCCCACCTGCAGGCAGGGGATCAGAAAATCTCCTTTTGGGGTCTTTGAGTGTAGCTGGCTGTGCAATTGGGAGCAGGGCATCCCACCAGGTGCTGACCTGTGCTGGCCCTAAGTGTTGCTGGTCATCTGCTCACCAGTGTCTCTGGTTTCTCTGAGGATTAGGAGGGAGTGACCTTAAGGTTGTAGAAACAGAAGGTTAAGGACAAATTTTATGCTATCTGACTTGTTTTCCTCTCTTTCAATCCATTATAAGTGTAGGGTATGTTTCATGATTGTTGTGACAAGAAGTTTCTGGGCTTCACTGGGGGAGGAAATCACTAGTTTGACGTGTGTCTCAAGACAACTAATTGATACCTGTGGAATAATTTCATAGATACTGATGGATTTTTCTGGTTTATGAGCTTAAAGGCTTTCCAGAGTTAATTCACATGAGAAATAATCAGTGCCAAACAACAGAAGTACAAATGGGACTTTCCTTCCAAACAATTTTATTTTTGTTGGTTTTTTCTTTTTTTTTTTTTTTCTATGTATGTTAAAGGGAGTGATCTGGTTATTGTTATGAGACATGCTAAACCTTCAAAATGAAATAAAGCTTTGTTGTGTTGTCAAGGCATCCAGTCAGTAGCTAGAAAATGAGAGAAAACAAAACGAAGTTCTAAAAAGACAGGAAGTGGGGGTTTTTAACTGCAGAAGCCTATCTCTGCTTGAAGATCTGTCCTGTCCAAAGCACAAGTTTGCTTTTTATTGCATCGGTGTCACTGCAAAATTCTGAACTCCTATTGGCACACAAACTATTTGTGTTTTCATAATAAATTTTGTCTCCCCTCTGCAAATGATGGCTTTGCCCTTGTGGATAAGAACAGAGGAATTTCACTGAGAAATCTGACTTAGCCTAGCTCTGATCTGCTGGGTTTCAGTAGGGATTTTACAGGGGGTGGATGTCCTTGTATAATCACCATCAGGGCTTGGCATTGCCACAATACAGAGAAAACATGGTAAAATGCCTCTTAGGGCATATGGGGTCTAAGGTGAGTAGAAGTCTGTAGAGTTACTTCACAGCAAGTGGAATTTCAGCAGAAGTGTTGCTGTGTGAGCACTGGCCAGTCTGCTAACGTTCTGATGGTGTAGTTATTGTGTGGTAGCTCTCCTACAAGGCTTTAGATGCAGCTTTGTCCAGAATTGCTCGGTGGGACGACCGTTGTTTTTAACTGCTCCACATTAATGCTCCTGATCCATGTTACCTCACTAAAAGCATCTTTGAGGCAAATTGGCCAGAGACATAACATCTGAACTTCAGGTGGACCTAGAGCGTCATGTTTCATCTGTAAGACTTGTGCACCTGGAGCCTGTCCTTTCACTAAAGCAATGGCACCTCGATGTTTCTTCCCAGTCCCATCCTCCCTCAAACAACCCTTTAGGTGCTTGTAAACATAGATAAGGTCTCCCCTCAGCCTTCTCTTCTCCAGGCTAAAAAGCCCCAGCTCTCTCAGCCTTTCCTCATCAGGGAGATGCTCTAATCCCTCAATTATCTTAGTTGCCCTACGTTGGCCTCTCTCCAGCAGTTCCCTGTCTCTGGAGAGCCCAGAACTGGACGCAGCATTCCAGTTGTGGCCTCACCTGTGCAGAGCAGAGGGGGAGAATGATGTCCCTCTGCCCACTGGCCACACTCTTCCCTGTGCAGCCCAGGATCCCATTGGCCCTCTGGGCAACAAGGGCACATTGCTGGCTCACAAAGAGCCTGCTCTCCACCAGGACCCCCATATCCTTTTCCTCAGTAGTGCTTTCCAGAAGATCCATCCCTAACCTTTGTGTATTGGTGCCTGGGGTTCTTCCTCCCCAGGTGCAAGGACCCTACATTTGTCCTTGTTGAACCTCTTTAGGTTCTTCAGCCTGTCCAGGTCACACTGGATGGTGTTACAGCCCTCTGGAGTGTCATCCAGCCCTCCCAGTTTGGTATCATCAGCAAACTTGCTGAGGATAGAGTCTGTCTCCTCATCCAGGTCATCGATGCATATGTTGAACAGGACTGGACCTACTTACTGTCAAAGGAATGGGCTCCAGTTTCATGTGGCTCAATACATGGAGGTTTGGTTGGTTTTTTTTTCCCTTGCATCAAAAAGAACTCCCAGGTCCTGAACATGGTGAGCCTGCATGGTGCCTGATGTACAGGTATGGTTCAAAGCAGTGGATCACTGGTTTTATGAATACCGTTATGTTACACCCTTCCCTGATAGCAAGTTAGAATTCAGTGAATTATTGTACAGAAGCAGAACTGACATTTTTAGTCAAAGTAATTTAGCCAAATGCATAACTGCTGCACTGGAAAAAAAAATCCCAGAGAGGACTCTGGTCTCTTCTGTTTCCTACTGCTTCCCAGATGTAATGTATTCCCATAGGAAATTCCTCTTGAAATCTTTGCCATGTGCACACCTTTTTTTTTTTTTTTTTTTTTTTACATAAGTGGTGAACATGTTACCTAATTACTTAAATTAAAAACAAAACGAAACTGAAAAAACTACTTTACTATAAATTATGTGAGACAAAGTTTTGTATACACATATGCCTTGTTTCTTGAGAGAGAGAAAATAAGGCCATCTGGTAAGCAGGCTTTTAAAAACATACTAAATTCAAGCATCTCTGGATGTGTGTGGTCATAGATAATAACCTTTAAATGCCATGAAAGTCTGTGCATATATTTAAATAAGAGACTAATGTTCAAGTGAGGAAAACTCCATAGATCCTACCATGGTGTTAATCTGTATACTGTGCTATGTTTTGTGATTATAGACTTGAAACCATAAACAGAAGTGTGCTGTGACAAGAAAAGAAATTGAAAGGTAGCACCACACTGTGCTTAAGTTTGTCCAGCCAACAATGATGACTTTTTGGTCTGGAGAAGAGAAGACTGAGAGGGGGGGATATGATTGATGCTTATAAATACCTAAAGGGTGGGGTGTCTCCTTCTCTGCAGACGTTCAAAACCCACCTGGACACCTTCCTGTGCAACCTGCTCTGGGTGGACCTGCTTTGGCAGGGGGTTGGACTAGATGATCTCCAGAGGTCCCTTCCCGCCTCATACCATTCTGTGATTCATTCTGTGTAACAAATTAGACTGGACAAAAGATAGCTCTGTCTATGAGACATTACTTGTGAAGAGACGAACTGCAGGATGGCAGCCCTCAGGAAGACCAATAATGGCTGGCTTTTCTGCATTCCTCGAAAAGACTTAAGGCCATCTCTGTTTCTGGCATGTTGTTGGATATATATTGTCTATAAATGTCTCTGTCTTTTCTCCTTCCCCATGAATGCAGACCTTCCCCATGAATGCAGAATGTCTGAATGAATTGCCACGAGCATTCATGTATGGTACAAATCCATAGATGGGAAAACAGCTGAAAAAAGAGAGGCAGAAGTATGAATGGATCAAATAGTTAAATACTGCATTCAAAAAAATAATACAAAAGTTATTTCAGCCACAGGGAAGACGAGAGCAATGAACTATGGATTTTTTCACAGTTGTTTGTTTTGCTGTTCGCAGAAAATTGCATGGTTACTCCAGCAAATGCCACATCAGATGAATTATCTGTGATCTACGTGACATCTCCGTCAGTGAATGCACATCCTGGTCACACGGGCTACTTCTTGCTCAGATGTGTTTATTTTTTGACTAGCCTCAAGAAGCACAGAACCGGCGCTTACTACCATGTGAGCTTAAAGCTGTACAACACCCTCCCCTTCCTTTCTCTCCAAACTTTTATATAAAAGGAGAATTACTCGGTCGCTACATCCCATCTTCTTGCTCCTACTCCACCCTATTTCTCTGCCTCTGTTTTCTCTAGTATCTATTCTCTCTGAATCCCAGTTTGACTAACAGATTATGAGCTCCTCAGAGTGCTCAGATGCATTTATTCCTCCATAGTGACCTTTTCATTCATCCCTTTCATCCCCTGAACTCCTGAGTCACTCTAGTCTCTTCATGCCGTGCTTCATGATGTGCTTTATTGCCCATTGGGCGTGGGGGATGCTAATATTCCTGCTGTTACAATGATAATGCTCTCCACTCCCAAATTTACTTAAGTCTATTTCTGTCTTCAGTCATTGTATGGGACATATTGTGCCTATAAATGTTTCCTTCCAGGTAGATTTCTTGGGGTTGTGGGTTTGGGTTTTTTTTGGCTTTCTGTGGGTTTTTTTTGGCTTTCTGTGGAGTTTTTTGTTTGTTTTGGTTTTGTTTTGGGTTTTGGATTTTTTTGGGGGGTTGGGTTTGGGCTTTTTTTAGTTTTGGGTTTTTTTTTTTGGTTTTGGGGGATTTGAAGAGGTTTGGGGATTTTGGGGGGGGGGTTGGGTTTTTTTTTGTTTTGGGGGTTTGGGGGTGTTTTGTTGATTTCTTGTTTTGTTGTGGCTTTTGTTTAGGGTTTTTTGGGGTTTTTTCCTGTTGGTTGGTTGGGTCTTTTAAGCCTTTTCAAAAGCTTCTAATTTATCTAGAGTGACTTGTATTCCTCCGAGGTAGTGCTGGAGCTATTGGGATCTCAATTTGCTCCTAAGTGTCACTGTGCACTTGTTATTGCTGGCTCCTGTCTTCCCTCCCCGTTCCCCCTCCTCTTGCTTAGAGTGAGGTGGTGGCAAGTTTTCTCCCCCAGCCTTGAGCATCTGCATTTATGAATTTAAGACTTTCCATAGGCGGTCCTTCCTTTCCCAGGTGAGTAACCCCATTTCTCCAGGGCCCCTGCTTCTGCCCCTGCTCTCCAACTGGAGAATACCAAAAGCCCAACCCTTTGAGATCTGTGTATGCAAATGGGTGTCTTTCTGTCCTGCAGGCAACTCACATCCAGTGCTCAAAACCCAGGTGAGTACGTACATGGTGGATAGTCTATTGCATCTTAAAGCCCACTGCAGGGGCTGTCCTGAAAACAGCCACCAGCTGAGGAAGCTGTGTTTCAAACAACGAAGACAACACATTCTGTCTCTCTCACAGTCCAGTATATCAACAAAAAAAAGTAAGTAAAGCGTGTACAGAGCTGTCATTTACTTTCCCATGCTTGCTTGGTGTTTAAGGTGAAAATGTTAATAGAACTGTGGATGTGGGGTGGGTTTTTTGCTAGGTATCTTAACGGGATTTTGCCCATAAAACTTTGTCTCAGATTTATTCCTCCCGACGTGAACTGCCAGCTCTGACGCATGTGAGCTGAAGCTACCTGACTCACTTCAAACCTGGATGGTCCTAAATCAATAGACATCTTACATCAGCAGTAGTTGTTAAGTGCTGTTAAGGGGCTATTTAAACTGCCAGCTCATAAATCAAGTTATTTTTGGTACAGCTCCCTGAATGGTGTAGTTCCTAATTAAGTGAACTCAAGCAAATCCTTTATATTTTTCAGCTGAGAGAGTGGTGGTGATGCACAGATTAGACACAGCAAATCCAGGTTAGCAGTGGGCAGATGGTAAAACATGAATGCAGAACATGTAATGGAGAGAAGCCAGTATCACGGGAATAAACGAGGCTGGGCACTTCTGTGTAAAAGAGGAAAAAAAAAAAGGTATTTCTGCTTCTTCTGAATCAGTGTAAATATTGTAAATATTCACCCTAAGATTCTAAATCGAAGCATAGTGCCAAACTGCCTGATATCTTTGTAAAAAGGTATAAAGCAGGCTGTCTTTGAGGGACCTTCTGCCCCTTGGGTTGCTGGGATTAGATTACCAGCAACAGGGCTGACAAGCTGCACTGAGAGCTTTGCACCACTCTGCAGCAGTGCCTGGAGGACCTTCATTCATCAATAAGCAATATCGTGACCATGTAGTTAGCAAGAATAAAAAAATCCAGGTAGCCCAAGGATCAAAGACATGACCACAAAGAGCAGGGAACAGAACGTAGGTCAACCTAGACAGTACAGGTTAAGTCACAAAGATACTGATAAACCCTCATTTGTTTTAAATCACTTAATTTCTTTGATTTTTCTCTCCTGGGCCACCTAAGAGCAAAGAGGAGTGCTGGTCTTTCTTTGGTAAGCTTTGGAAGCTATTCTAGCCTGGCCCTGTTTAGCCACTATACCCACCTGCTGAAAGTGAACCTGTGTGAAAGCCCCCACTCCCTCTCCCCTCCTCTTCCCCCAGCAGTTTGAGTGGGCACAGCATGATTCACAGGCAGGGGCACTCCTGGGTGCTAACCATGTGTCTGGTCCTTTTCTTGGGCTGTGGATTCCACAATCTGAAAACTACAGGTTCTGGAGGAAGTGCAATGTCCTTCCCATATTTTCTTCACCACCTGACTATGGGAGTTGACCAGATAAATCCTTAGGAGAAAGGTGTGGTTAGAGAGCAAGACAGTAAGATTAGCAAAATGTATTTTTGAACTGTAGCCTGGAAAGCTTGAGATCCCAACAGCCTTTTGGAAAACAACAAATAGACCTGAACGCTCTGCCTCTGCCTGACCTCATCCCTTCTGAGCCCAGAGGCTTGGTTCAGATTGTGCCTGGCAGCTGGCCTGCCCTGTGGGCTCTGCTGGTGGTCTGGGCTGGTGCTCTGGAAAGCAGTCGTTTGAGACAATCATCTTTGTCTCACCTCTGCCAATGTCTCACCTCTCCCCGACCCACCTCAGTTTCTCAGTTGAAAGTTACTCAAATCAACAGCAGTACTTTCATTGCCTCTAAGACCAGTGAAGGAGACTTGTTAAATATCAGGTTGAGTGATTCACAGGCGAGGTGAATTGATGGATGTTGTCAAACATCAGTTGGTTTTCAGCTGAAACTGAGAATCTCAATGCACCGTGGTGGTTAAAATACAGAGTGAAAGTTATAATTATAGTGACATTCATAAAGCAACAGGCAATTACAATTTGACACAGATTAAACCCTTGTCTGGCATGAGGTATTTAGCACACGAGCATTGTAAATGTGCCTCAGCTATTTAGGTGAGTAAGAGCTGCTGTCTTTTAGCAGAAGATACTGTGCCAGATACTTCTGAAAACAGAGCTTAGCTTCCCATGTCACTTCTGTGCTCTAAAAATGTTAAGCGCTTCTGAAAAGAGTGTTTGGAAAAGAAGGAAAAGGCACTGAGTTGTACCTGGACATTGTACAAATTACCTGAAGATGCTGAAATACCTTCAGAAAAATGCTTCCTGCAAAGTCTTCATGAGTTTGAATATTTGCTAAGGGTAACAAGAAGGGCTTAGATGCAGAGGAGCAGTGACATGCAATGAGAAGTAATGCATTCAGTGGTGCTACATGGGTACCATCTCTCTAGGATACTGGGAAAGGAAGTGGTAGAGTCTCTCAAGAAAGGATAAAACCAGCTTAAAAAATGTGAGAAAGCTGAAGACCAGATAATTGTGAAGAAGGACAGAAAGAAGCATATGAGGGCAAGATAAGTGATAAAACTACTGATTTAAATGAAGCAAGGGACCAGGAAAGGTCCATGGATAAATAGGCATTACCATCTACATAAACTATGACAAATGCTGATGCAATGTTGTGCAACTTTCCTGAGAAGAATGTGCAAAAGACCATATCAATGAAAGTTACGACAGTGAAGTTAGTCTCAGCCTGAAAGGACATAGATTGCCCAGATTTCCTCTGAAAGAATCCCTCTACAAGCATCAAAGAGGCCATTAAAGGGAAAGGAGAGGAGAGCCAGTCATACACTCACAGGTTTTATTTAGAAGCTTCCACCACAATCCACTGAGGAATGTTGTAAAGTTTGATGTGCCAAGAAAAATAGCATAGAGGTCTGATGCTATTCTTAATTAACAACTTGAAAAAATGATCCATTGTAGGTGTTAAAGTCAAACTGAATGCATTCTCTCACCTTCAGTAAACGGTATTGTTATTGACTTCAGTATTAGAAAACTTTAAAAGTCATTACATGGCTTTGATAAGAACATACTAGAAAAATTGCACATAGATTATGTAGCTCTTTGATGTGACAGTTCAGTCAGGAACAAGTAAACACAAGAAAACCATCCAAAAAATAGGGAGTTGGTCAGCATTTTTGACAGGGGGGAAGCGCCTTACAAATAAATTTCACGAGAAATCAGAATCTGGACTCTAGTTTAGAAGACAAAGAAAGAAAAAAAAAATGACTCAATTTACATATCTTGGCAGTCATATCCTCATGAAAACGTCAGAAGCTGGCTAAGGCAGGCTTGCATTTGGCAGTTTAAGATTTGTTTTTGGGAAATCTGCAGTTTAACTGAATCACTGAATCCTCAGTGTTCCATTTTAATAAATGTATTTGAAAGTTGTAGGTCCAAAAGTGCCGAAGGAGATCTAAAAACTTTGAAATGCTAGAATAAATTTCTCAGAAATACAGAGATTCAGCAACTGTCAACAATCCCTTAAGTTTGAAGAAGCTATTAAGAGAAGAGGTTGGAAAACTTTGGATGCTGTGTTGAGAAAGGCTGTCTACTTAAATGCTTAAGCAATTGAGTACTTGCCAATTATGCAGAAAAGACCAAGGAACCTAAAATCCCTCCAGGGGTACTATTCAGAAAGAGGGAAAAATACTGCTACTCTCCAGGACACTAAAAGAATGGCTCAGTATAGATAAACAGGGTGGATACTTCTTTATGGTTGGTAATGAACTGGATTTTAAAGTCGGTGAAAACATACTTATCTAAACTTACAGTGACTCTTGGCATATTTTTAAAACACAAATGCACAAAACTAATGAGAACTAAATCCTATTCCATGTATCTCTGATATCCTAAGACCTGAAGATTGAATGTTTAAGTAGATGTTTTCCCTCGTGGGTTTAAAAAACCCACCTGTTTCACGAATAGCACACAATTCTATACACGAGATGCTGCTCATCTGTGGACACTCTCGGTGTCTTGTCTGAGAGGGACAAGGACAAGACTTTGCTTGAAAATTTGGTGCATTCTGAAGGGAATTTTTTTTTTTTTAAGAACCTCAGTTTGCAGGTTAGTCTTTCTGTCAGCCAGGCCTCGTTTCTCTTTAGTCATGACTGATAAGTACAGGCAAATGAGGTTCCTCTTACATCTGTGTCGATGCCAGTTTGGGGTATAAAGAGTTGTGTATTATAGACACAGGTTGTTTATAGAATCATAGAATCATCTGGGCTGAAAGGGACCTCCAAAGGTCATCTAGTCCCATCCCTCTGCGGTCAGCAGGGACACCCCCAACTAGACCAGGTTGCCCAGGGCCTCGTTGAGCCTCCCCTTGAATGTCTACAGGGAAGAGGCCTCAACCACCTCCTTGGGCAACCTCTTTCAGTGCTCCACCACCCTCATTGTAAAGAACTTATTCCTAAGATCCCATCTAAATCTGCTTTTCTTCAGTTTAAACCCATTGCCCCTCGTCCTTTTACTGCAGGCCTTTGTTAACAGGCTCTCCCCAGCCTTCCTCTAGCCCCCCTCAGGTATTGGAAGGCTGCTGTTATGTCTCCCCGGAGCCTCCTCTTCTCCAGGCACTCATTATGCTAATGTATGGAAAGAGACAGAAGGTTCATTGCAAGTAGGGGCTTATTTCTTGCTAAAAGGAATAGACTCTCTTTTAGGTTCCCCGTGTTGATGTCCAAGACAGCGCATATGGTGCTTTCCTCTATAGTACATCAATCTTAACACCAGTGCCAGTGCTCTGGGGTTATATTTGTTATTCAAATTGTCTGCCTCTCCGTCTATTTTTATATAGCTAGAGTCATTTGAACTCAACAAGTTGCCTTATGCTGAAACAATATATATTCATTTATGACTGGATTTATGGGGGCATATCCAAGTTAACATTTCTGGAGAAACTTAGAAAAAGCATAAATGACTTCTTTTTTTCAGAGGCAATGGAAGGGACATGATCTTTTGCCAAGGTGAGGCCTCTTTGAAGAAGTAAATGTTTGTAGAAGCTGCAGATAGGCTGGCAAAGGGGAAACTATAATTTTATTACAGAATATGATAGAGAAAAAACTCCCAAACCATGTTAGGTGTTTGGAAACACCTAACAGCTGTGTGAAGGCTGGATTGGATGTTACTTGTGAACTCTGTCACCAAACCTAGACGAAGAAAGATAAGGAATACTGAATTAATATCTTGCACTCCATTTAAGTGTCTGGAGATGCCTAGAAAAAACCCAGCAAGGTGGTGTAGAATTGGGGCACGAAGGCTTTTGAATAGTCGTACTGTGTTGGTTGTTAGTGCCTTGAGAATTGATTTCAGACTGGCGGTCCCAACACATCACAAAAAGATATGTTCTCCTCTCCTGCTTGTGGATGCACCTTTCTGCTTTCCTTTTGCCAGATTCTTCTCTCCCTGCAGCCCAACTTCCAGAAAAGAGCCCAGAGGTTGCAACAAAGGACTCCACAGAAACTTTTCTTATCTATTGTGTATTCCCCCCATGCAGTTCATTGTGTTAATGGTCCTGGCTGAGCTGACACCTCCTCTCACTCCTCAGCTATACTGCTTACTCTTATCCCACAAAGCCAGCATTGCCCATTGTTTCCAAAGACACTCTTCAGTTTCAAAGGGTGTATTAAATCTTCTCACACAACTCGCTTTCTCCAACACCAGCTATCTGACAGAGCAGAGAAAAACCTCAAACTCCCGCAGAACAACATCTAGTCCCAGCTGCAATATTCTCATCTTCTCCTGGCTTCTACAGACAAGTTTAAAATTTTCCAGGATTTAATGAAGTGCATGGCAGAAGTCTTAGGCATTCTCTAGAAGGCTGTCCAAGAAAAACAAGAAACTTTTTGGAAATACTGCACTTGTCAACACAAGCAGTGTAACCATGCCCATCTGGCATACACCTGTATAGACCTTGGCTATGTCCAAAAAAAGCAGACAGAAGACAGCAAGCTCCTATAAAAGCTTTTTTAAGATTTTTTTTTTTGTTCCTGTGCCTAACTGCAGTGCTTGAAGGAGTCAAGTAGAAGATCCACTCTTAATGCATTACATGGAGAAGACATCCTTGAAGCATTTTGTATGAAAGTGTTTATCTTGCATTCTTTTAAAAAATGGTAGTGATGGATTATGTGATATCATTTTTGTTAGAAGTCTACTTTTGTAACCTATAAAGATTGCTAAACTAGTTACAGCTCCAAACAAGTCATCTCTCTGCTTATATGTCTCTAGGTTAAATTAAACGTAGGTGGCATTCCAACATAGGCAATGAATTGTAGGGATGCTATCATGATTGTAGCTCTCTGAAACCCTCCAAGTGATCCATGTAACAGTTGAGGACATCTGTCTGAGATTGTCTTCATCAATGGTGTATGTGATGCTTTCCACATCATAACATGCTCTCAGGCAAGTTCTGTGGGCCTTCTGTGTCATTATTTCTTAGAAAAACCAAAACAAAACGAGAGAAACCTTGTGACAATGAGCATATTTTAGTGTTCTTTCACCAGCCACTAAGATTCATAGATTTAACATGGTAGAACCAGAAAAGGCACCTCATTCTCTGGATGAGGTTTCCCACAAGTAGAATTTTAGCTGATGGACACTAGAAGAGTTTTGCATTATTTTTTCATTCTACTGTCTTTAAGATCTGAGGAAGACTTCATCTTCCTCAAGAGCAAGTAAAAGTTTTGGTTAAATATCTATCTGATTGGATCCTTGTCTGATTAGGGAGACAGCATGTGTATGGACTGGAATAGTCAAGTAATACTATATTGGTAGGAGACACTTAATGTTCTGATGACTTACTTCAAAAACCTGTGTCTGAATTTAGGTAGATTCAGAAAACCTGGATCAGAGGGGAGTTTTAAAGCTCTGATGCAGTGTGTGCTCAGGTTTGAAAAGTGGAAAAAAGTACTTGCTGGTATCCAGTGATTTGCTTTACAGGGTCCTCTGTGTGTACTTTACTCTTCAGTCCTTTGGAGCATTTGACCTCAGGTTTTTTCTTTTTTTTCATTAGCAGAGGATTAATAATAGAGAAGAGGAAATACTCCTCTTACCTATTACTTCCCACAGTAGTCCTGGCTGCAGAGGATGGGGACTGGACTCTGACAACCAGCAGTGCCGGTGTTTGAACAGCCAAGTAGCAGAAAAGCTGGTGAGATAAAGGAGCTTTTGGCCGAGCTGGTTTTTCTTTTCACTTCTACCATCATCCACAATTTTTGGCAGAGTTTGTTTCTGAGCTTCAGCAAAACTGACTGTGCAGACTCCTTGGACGTACCCCGGTGGCAGGCGCTGCTTTCTGTACAGAATCTGAGCAGTTTTCCCTGGATTTGGAGATGGAAGAAGAAGCAGCAGCAACAGGATGGTGGGTCATGATCAGCGCTTTCTTTTCTTTGGCTCCTGCTGGACCTAGTGAAGTTTTTAGTACTTTCTTCAGAGGAATGAGACTCCTGCAAGGTCCCCTCTACGCTCAGCTTTCAGGCCACAGCCCTGGCCTGGAATTAGTGGTTTGCCATCACGCTGCTTGCACACTGGAGTTGTTACAGCTGTGAGCAATTGCAATTGGCCCTGGTAGCCGGGGCAGTGTGATTCTTCACAGCTGAGAAGAACAGTGATCCTTTAAAAAAACTTGAGAGAGATCGCTGAGGTCAACTCTGAGGTGGTTGTTTGTCCTGACTGTGAACATAACTTGATTGTAAAAAAACATTTATGACACTTTCAACTCTATCAATCAATAGTATACGTTGTCAAGATTGTTTTGAAAGATAGAGGCTAGACCAGGGATAGAAACATGCTTATTTTTTAAACAAGCTGAGATTAGAGCAAGCGTTTACAGTTTTGCAAATCAAAGAAGCCTGGGACTTGCGTCTTTGGAGACCCTGCAGGCCGTTTCTGTCAGACAGAAATAAAACTTACTAGATAAGACAACATAGCTATATTCTGAATCCTTATCCTGTGGTGACACGACCCTGCTGTCGTGCTGAGCTGCCTTAGATCTGTGCCATTCATTGCTCCCCCTGGGGACCAGCTTGGTCTTCTCTGACCTGCCAGGGCAGAGGGCTTCTCCAACACCAGCATCTGCTGGTGGCTTTGGTGATGGAGCTGCTCACACAGTCTCTGTTTATGATGGTGTGTTGCAGTTTTGGCCACCTTTCAGTGACATCTTCCTGGTTTTCTTTTGAAACGAGTGCTTTGTTTTCTCCAGTCTCCCACATCCCTTTCTTCCTGCCTTTGGAGAATTGATTTACTGTGTATTTCGGACTTTGGCCAGTGTGGCCTTGACCAGTCCTTTTTGCTAGGGCAGGAAGGAAAAGAAGGGAAAAAACCCAAACCCCTAAAACTGTTGATTCTGGCTTTATTAGCGTAAATACCACTGTGCTGCAAAATGAAAAAATAAGCATGCAGCTTAGATATCTCACTTTGAAATGTGTGGTGGTAATTGAGTTTCTGTTTCTTTTTCTTTTTTCTATTTTCTTGTTTGTTTTCTTTAAATGTGATTTGATTAAAGATCCCTTTTGACCAAATTTGGAGAGATTTGGGTAAAGGCTTTTGAATAATGCTTTTCTGCTCCAGCTCTCAGTGAAATTCATCCAAATATATGAAATAGAAAGGTTGATAAAGTTTCTCTGGGAGCTGTGCTGTATTTTCTCCATATTTTAGGCTGTTTCCTTGAAACCTGTTTTTTGCCTATTGTTCTTCACAACTAAACCTGAATCCAAAACAACAAAAATTAAAAAAAAAAAAAAAAAGGACACACGGACTTCTGAGTCTGTTCGAGGTTCCGAGGTTCTCTTCTGTGGCTCCCAGAAAATCACTCAGCCCAGATTTCCAATGAGTGTTGCCCTCAGCTGCAGTGGTAAGCTGAGGCAGGACAGCATTATTACAGAGCTGTACAGGAGACTTTTGTGGGTGCAGTAATTGTGGAAATGGATCCCAGTTTCACCGTGCCAAGCCCCATGTTCCTCAACAATCTGCTGGATTTCCTTCTGAGGTTAATATCAAATTTAAACCTCTCCCTAGGTTTTTGCCACTTTGGCTCAAATGTTTAGAATCATAGAATTGTTTGAGTTGAAGGGACCTTAAAGATCATCGAGATCCAACCCCCCTGTCCTGGGCAGGGACAACTCCCACTAGAGCAGGTTGCTCAGTTTGTTGGCATCTTTTCATCTCATTGGTGGTGACACCATCCTGTTCTGTTATACCTCTTTCTGCCATTTACTGAAAAATCCTTCAGCTGCAATAAAATGGGCATTTTTCCTTTCCTCTTGCTGGTCTTGTAAGCCTCCTCTGAGACATCTCAAGCATTAATGCTACAAGTCTCTAACATGAGAACAAGAGTGGCTTGCCTTCTGTGTTTCCCTCTTGCCAGTTGTATTCAGGGTTGCCAACAGGAGTCTTTTAAAGTCAGTCTTGAATCTTACCAATCTCTCCATCTGACATTTTGTTCTAGAGACAGTATGTTGTCTCTTGTGACTGTATATTGTGTGTACTACATAATGAATAATTATGTATCATTGTAAACATTATTACTAAAATAGCTTTGACAGTCTTCCATAAGCATACTCTACTGGCTCTCCAGTATGCTTACCCATAGCATAAGAAAAGACATATTAGAGATAACTGATCTGTGTGCTCTTTTTAAGAGTGTTCTAATTTGCTTTCTGCTGCTTCTTCAGGTTTTTTTTTTTTATGATTCCAATTTAATTGAAATTGAATTTTCATATAAATAAGACCACCATCTTAATTGGTGGTCACATATGTCACTTTTCTCACCTGTGAAATCATGCTTATGTGTTCTTTCCTCAAAACTGTCTTTCATTTAACTTCAAAATGTAACTTGGAGGGACAAAGTCTGTGTCTTGGTGTGTATAAGTCACCTAAGAGGATGGAGACCTAAGCATTTTTGCCATCTCTAAACAGCTGTTACTTTATAAATATAGTAAAAAATATGTTGGGTTTTTTTCCAACCTGAGCATTTTCAGAATGTAGCATCACAGAAGTAATAAGTATCACTGCAGTTTTCTTTCCAACATCATTGTGATGGTGTAAAATTATGTCCTTTCTATAGCCACTATCGTAAGAGAGTTACCTTGGACTGGGTAACATGAAATTTATTTTAAGTCAAGCTCAACCTTCTTTGGTTGCACCAAAAAACCTTAAAACTTACAATCCTTCCATACCTGACAGGCAAAAACCTGCTTTTCTGCTTCTTTTATTACTACCTGCCTCAATGGGTAGAAAACTGAAAAATGATGGTGGGATACCCATCTGGGAAAAAACTACTGTTGATTTATATCAGCAGAATATTTGTTGACAATGAGAAGGAAAGGCTTTAGAGATGGGATAACATTTCTTACACATATTGTTAAGTAGCATGTGGCTTTTGCTTATCAAGGCTATATTCTCTACAGCACTTATTTGTGGGAAGAGAAATGTATTTGGGGAAAAAAACCTCTGCTGGAAAGGACATAGGACTGCTTTGGATAAGTAAGAGTTGTGGAGCTGTCAGCAAGCTTGTTACTGCTCCTGGCATGTCTGTTTGCTGTGTTTCTTGACTGAAAAGCAGAGTTTCTGGGGTTTTAGGTGGCATCTGCAGAAAATGCCCAAAGGCATAATGGACGAGATGCCCAGAAATAATTATCTGTGACATGGAGGGAAGTCTATGGTACTTCTGTTTTGAATGAGTAATTCCAACTACATGAGGACATTTTTAAAGCACTGGCATATTTGATGGACGGGAGGGAAGCCCAAACACAGCTTGTCAATGGAATCTGTTGATCCTGGCATTCAGTGGTGTAGATATTAACAGTGGGATAATACATGTCATTCATTTAGCCTGAAAAACAAAAGCATCCAGTGGAAGACCAAGGTTTACAGTAAGTGAACCTCTAAAGAAAGGCTTTTCACTCCATGTTTATTTACTTACTAAGGAAGATTGCTTTTTAAGTGTCAAGTACTCATCAACTGCTATTAATACCAACAGAATTAGTAGCAAAGGAAATAACTAAGAATGGTGCAATAGTATTAAATTGTTTTTTTGCTAGGTACTCTGTGCATGTGGTTAGAAGCAAGCCAAGTATTCAGCCTGCAGATTCTAGCCCAAATAAGCCTACTCTCTGATGTAAAATAATCTAAAAAAAACAGAATTGTGTGTTACAGATGGGAAGGTAACTAGGATAGTAGAGGAATGATCATATCATCAGCTCAAGGAGGATGTCTGTTTCTCGTATGGCTTTGACATTGTATTTTAACTGTCCTTGTTCCTACGGGCAGCATGGAAAGCAAACGTTGACAGAGAAGATAGCTTGGCAGAGGGACTTGGACAGTGTGCCCTGAGCAGAAGGGGCAGCATGGAAGGTGACACTGAGGCACCTGTATGCCTTTGAAGAAGGTGGCAGGAGATATGGACAGATTGGAACACACATGGCTGGTATGATGTGAGCTCAAAACGTAGGCTTGCTGTGAAGGGGACTGAATTAGTTTCAAATGACATCATGCATAATGGCTGATTATATTTAGAATATGTGGTAATATGGTCTGAGACCTTCCATATGTTAATTCTGCAAAGTTCAATATATAACTACAGGAAGCTTATGAAATCAAAGCAAGCCTAAGCAGGGAAAATATTTTCTTTATGTGATCTTTAAACGTAATTCTGCAAAAAGGTAACACACCACAACCGAAGGTATTTTTTTATTATCCGAGTTGGTTGCCTTTAATGTATGCAAGAATTGCATACCTGTGTGTTTAGGCTTAGTTCATATTTTGGGACAAGAGGATATTTAGTCCGTATTTATCAAATCTAGTGATTTTCTTGGAAAATAGAGAGTAAATATTTCTAATGCATTACATTATAATATGAATCTTAAGGCTCAAATGCCTCTGTGGAATGTGTCAGCCAATGCTGAAAATACTGCCTTTGAAATGTCTTAATAACTTACTATATATGGATGAGTTATTAAAAAAACCCACAAACAACCCCTCTCCAAACAGCAAATAAACCAAACCCCAAAAAGCTCATGTAGCCTTACTTTTTAGAGTGTGAGATCTCTTACCAGCCTTCTGTCCTTCCTTACAGTTATCTCAGAAGGATAATAGTGAATTCTTGAAATTATGAACATTCATTCTGATAGCAACTTTGTGTAGGTAAGTAGCCTGAGCCCTTAAGCTTGGGAATAGGGAGGATTAAATTAGTTAAAAGCACATTATTAACCTAGGTTGAGCTGGGACTGAGGCAGACTACCTACAGAACATTCCTTCTACTTTTAAAAGTCTGAATCTATATTACTACCAGTAATGCATGGATTTTGGCTGAGCATTTGTGGGACAAATTAACCTGCAAATCCTTTTTTTTTTTTCTTTTTTTTTTCTTTCTCATAGAACATCATTCTCTTTTATAGAGTTTAAAGTTTAGTTAAAAAATTACTCTTCTGAAAAGACTGAAAACTTTTGCCTGTGCACCAAACAATTTGATTTGAAAACACTGCTGCAAGAAACTGTTGAAAAATTGTAGATCAAGTTGTCTTATGTTACCAGTCTACAAGGTGACAGTTTGTCTGGATAGATCTTATAATAATAGTTGCAAAATTGTTGGGTAGTTAGATACCAAGAGATGACACGTTGGCATATATCTTGTATGCAGTGGAGAAAATGCATCCACATCCTCATCTGGACAGAAGGTAAAAATCTGACCCAAAAAGCCAAATACAATTGGTTATGTTTCTAAAGCTTGAATTGTGGCTTTGTCTTGAAATGCTAAGGGACTGCATTAACCCTTAACCCCAATTTAAGGGGCTGCTCTGCCATATTCTGTTGATACAAGGGTAAAACAAGTAAAGATTTAATAAGGATTTCAAGCAGGTAGCCCACGCCGTTCATTTTGCATGAATGGTTATATACTCATGTCTGTTTAGCTATTCATTACCTTAACCTATAGTACGATTGCTAACTAAAGACTAATTCATTCCTATTTTTATTAAACCAAGTGTACTTGGTGCTGTAATGATGAGCACCAGCCTAATCCATGGTGGAAGAGAATTACAGCTGGGGCCAGAGAGGGTTTAGGAGATCAACATAACATTTTTTCGGTGGAAGAGAATGGTAGCTTAATAAAATATGAAACAGGATTCATGCTGTAGGTGACCTTAAAATACTGAATAGAAAAGAGCAGAGTGGAAATTATACATACATGTATAGCAGTAACTGGCTGATGGTGAGTGCCCGTGTTTAAAAGAGACAGTCAAAATGGTATAGAAAGCCATTAATATGCAGGCCTGCGTTCATATAGTTTCATGTGAATGTTAGTTTGCCAGAGAAGCAAACAAAAATAAACTTTGAAGGCAATAAGATGTATTTTCCCTCAAGACCTCACTTGTTATGTTTAGAAATGATCATTTTTAACAGTAAAATCTAGCAAGTATTTATCCTGTTTCTTTGTTCAACTGGTATGCGAGAGAAGTCCTTGCCTTAGCTGTTTGTAGTAAACTTTTCCTTTCATTCACAGCAACTCCCAACAAAAATTAGGAGATAATGCTACGATT
Organism: Scolopax mira; assembly: GCA_004320125.1. Classification (NCBI taxonomy): domain Eukaryota; kingdom Metazoa; phylum Chordata; class Aves; order Charadriiformes; family Scolopacidae; genus Scolopax; species Scolopax mira. The sequence goes on from BJBW01005538.1 coordinate 48,390, forward strand.
TGCTTACACCCAGTGTCAAAAAATAAGGCATTATATGAATGATTCATTCACCTTCTGTTATTACTGAGTTTTAGGCTATGTACACTGAAATGGCACTTCAATGACTTTTGCTAGAGTTAAAAAAAAATATTTAGTGCATTTTTAATAATATTGTAACATATTTTCCAAAGATGATGGTAGCTTTATTAGAAATTGATCCATATTTGTTATACATTTTAGCATATTAGTGTCAACATATGCTAACAGCTATTTCATAACAGCTATGGTTTACTTTTGAAAATGTTTACATTCGTAGTTGGCATGTCACATAATCGTCTGCCCACAGGTATTAAAGGCCTTGTTCTGCTTTAATCATCAACATTTCTCCCTAAATGCAGGTTTTTTTGGGCTGAATTTGCAGCGTGAGGGTGAAAGTATTTAGCACTTAAAGAAGGAGAGTAAAATGAGCGATTTCACTGAAACCTGGCAAACTTGTACTTCAGTCTCCCGGCAGTGCAAGGGAGCGAATGCCTTGGCTCTGACAGAAAGGTCCGTGAGGAACCTGCCCACGAGACATGCAGGAGATGCTCTGATGTCCTGTATGCTTTAATCAGGTTGGGGTTTGAATATGAGCATCCTCGAGCTTGTCCTTTGGGACATACCTGATGTGAGGCAATTGTATACATATAAAAGCGACATGGCTTCTTTCAATAATGCTCAGTTATCTCGACTTCTGAGGGTTTTCAGCATTAAATCCATAAGCATGCCAGTTCCAAGTCAACAATTTTAATGTGGGTTGGGCAGCCTGTTGGTGGGGCAGGGTGCTGGGTGCCTCTGTGGCTTTTGCAAACTTGCAAACTGTCAGTCTCTAAGCAAGTTGCAGTCTGTAAAAAAAAAAAAAAAAAAAAAAAAAAAAAAAGTGATGCAGCTAATGTCTGTGACGTGTTGTTTAGTCTCTCAGCTTTTCCCCTGGAGGACAAACGTGCATGCTGTTATTTGTACCATTTTGTATGGGTTTTGTTTCAAAACAACCCACAGCTGTATTCTTGTGGTAGAAAGAGAAAAGGGTAAGGTTACAGAAGTGTGTTTTGCATACGGATGGGGATGTGGTAAGACTTGCCTTAGCCTCTGTGAGAATTTTTGGGCTGTCCTTCAGGAAAACTCAGTATCCTGCACAGCTGAGCTTTGCCTTTACGTAAACAAAGTTGTATTTTTGTTGAGCTAGTGTGTCGTCACTGCTGACTGTGATTTTCATCCTGCAGCTTTGGGAGAGGTCTTGCCTATGAGCCTACACCACCCAAAGGCTACTTGGTGATGAGCAGCAGTGACCTGGCATAGGCTTTTGTTTTATTCTGTGGGCCTGGAGAATAAATTGTATGAAGAGCGATTGAGGGAACGGGGACTGTTCAGTCTGAGGAAGAGAAGACTGAAGGGAGACCTCATCACTCTCTGCAACTACTTGAAAGGACACTGTAGAGAGGTTGGTGCTGGTCTCTTTTCCCCGGTAATTAGCAATAGAACAAGAGCGAATGGATTCAAGCTGCAACAGAGTAGGTTTAGGCTGGACATTAGGAAGAAATTATTCACAGAAAGAGTGGTCAGACCCTGGAATAGGTTGAGTCACCATCCTTGGATGAGTTTAAGAGTCGTATAAATGTGGTGTAAGGGAGAACTTTGTAGAGTAGGGTAGATGGTTGGACTCCATGATCCCAGGGGTCGTTTCCAACCGAAAAGATTCTATGATTCTAAGTCATGACAGAAGAGCAGCTCAAAGAGCTGCTCATGATAGTTTGAATTGCAGAAGAGAGGTGTTGCAGCATCTTTTATCCAGGGTTTATGAGGGGTTTTCTGTCTGCCTGTGCTCTGCTGTTGTAACAGGTGTGTGTCAGTTAAAGCTGTGGCACCTTCCACAGAAATGGAATAAACCGGTTAGTGGATTTGAGATTGTAAGAGCCAACCAAAGAGACATCACTTACAATTCCTCTGTGCAACTGAAAGCAAGACACTGGCATTCAATGGGGAATTAGCAGGCAGCCATTTCCCATTTCTAGAAATTAGTTAATAATTTTTTTACCCCCATGAAAGGTTCTTCAGAACTTTATAAGGAAACTGGAGGCCTGTGACTCAATGCATATCTAAGTACTTGCTTAAGTTTAAGCAGATAGACAGTCCTTTAGAAATCTGAAAATTAAACCCTGGCTCCAGTGGAATGAGTGCAAGACTCCCATTGACTTCAGTGAGGCAGGATTCAATCTAATTCCCTAATTAAATGATCCGGTTCTTCGGAAAAAGTATGAGAAAGATAAATGTTCAGTAATTGCTTTGTGTGTTTTCAGTGAAATTCGTTTGCCCATGGATAAAGCTTTTCCATGACAGTGAAATAGCTACTTTTGTGATTTCAAGCTGTGTAAGAGATTAATTTGAAATTGAGGTAGTACATTTGTGGATTATTCTCTCTAGTTGATGGTATTGGACTCCCTTGTTGTGATGAAATACATTTCCTTCATTTTCTTACTTTTCTGAGTCTGCCTATTGAAATCAAAGATGGCAAAAGATCTTTAGAATACTTCTGGAAAATCAACGCTTAAAATAACATTTTAGTTTTCTACATTCACACCTGAATACACTTATTGAGAAGACAAAAGCCTGGGGAAGGAGGATCTTCCTCATGTTATCATTTTCCCTGTTATTCCTTCTGATCTACTTGGTCTAAAGCAAAACTCCTCTATAATTTCCATTAAGAGGAAGAGAAGGAATCTTTTTTTTTCCCTGCTTCAAGGAGGAAAAACACGATTTGACAGCCTATATTTACATAAATAGTTGTCTTTGATACTTCTTCACTGGAAAATTATTTTGCATTTGTAGAATTAGTTCTGAAGATTTGACCAGGTTTTCTGAATGAGGTGATTTGTGTGTTTAAAAGAAAAATAAAACGTTTTTTAAAAAGATCTAAACCAGAAGTTGCCTGAACAAGTCACACTGCCACATAAGCAAGAAGATCTCATTGTTACTGAAATGTGGGTCACAGCAGGATATGCTTCATATGTTTAATTGAATCTTTTTATGAATGGCACACTTTCATGCATTTCTTGTTAGAGGAAACATAGTGTTTTCATTTATTAGGAGGTAGGAGCAAGGCTTGTATTAAAGAGATGATAGGGTATGATTTATTCATCACCGGCTGCCAGTGCTTCCGACCTGTGAGATGATACCTCATGAGAGGGCTTTCTAAGGGCAGGAGAGCTGGGATTTCAGCTGATGCCCTGGGGGAATATCACCTTCAAGGACATGCTCTCTTCCTCTGTAGAAATCTTGACTCAAAGACCAGCTGGAGGGAGCGAATGCCATTCAAACATTATCACTGGTAATTTGACAGCTGAAGGAGGGCTTTTTCTCCTTTTTCATGTCCATAACGAGCAAGGGAGTACACTGTAGAGACAAGGAGTGTCAGCAACACCAGCTCAGGTGTTGAACATACAGCATTACATTTCCAAGCAGAGATGTACGTGGGGAGTCAGCCCTTCTTCTGTTGCACAGCTCACACAGAGAGGCATTTTAGATGTCTCTGCCCTGAGTTGTGTTGTCTTCCCATTTTGGATTCAGTTTGTCAGGGAGACAGGCAGATTCTCTATGCCAAAATATCCTAAAAATTGAAATTCTGATCCATCCAGAGCTTGCTAGTCAGTTAGCTGCAAAAAAACCCCTTCTTCTCATCCTAGCCAGAATGATCCATGATTACAGGACTTGGAGAGAAGACAAGGCTGTAGCAAGACTGGGAATGAGGCAGAAGCAACACACCAACCCTTTTTTCCTACTGTAACAATCCACAGGGATGTGATAGGAAGATGATGATGTTCAGTCTCGTCTGTACTGATGCAGAACTGTGTGGGGTTGTTCTTATTTGATCGGGATGTATTCCCTGTGATGGCAGGATAACTTCCTAAAAGGAAATAGCATCTGATTTGGACAGATTGTAATTGTCATTGTGATTATAAGCTTTCAGGTGGTTAGTGGCAGCAAAAATGGTCAAAATCAAAATATTTAGGCTGCCTCCCAAGTGTGTCCTAAATCTGGCTGAGTCCTCACTCAGAAACTTGAAATAAATAAGCGCATCCTCCCTGGGGACTCTTGTGCACACAGATAGAAAACATTTCTTACCTGAGGAAGGTAAAATGCATTTAGTAAACCCAGAAACAGAATCCATACATAAAGAAAGACTAAAATGCATGCATCCTTCCTCTGTAGCATTAGTGTGGGTCCACTTCACTATTTCCTTTCCAGTAACATCCAGAATTGGGCCACAGTTTCAGTCCTGTTGATTTGGAGCAGCAACAATAATGGCAAAGGGGTTTTAGAAAGTCTTTTTGTTTGGTCGCCCATAGGAAGACTAGAATCTACTCAGTCAGAGATTTAGGATTTAAGACCTTAACTCTGCTGCTCTTTTGTTTTACCTCTCTCCACAAGGTCTTCAGCTGCTGCCATTTCTTACTGTGGAATAATCCGTTCTGTGTCTTGAGGGGGAAGCATAATCTTATCTCATAGCAAAGTCAGCAGCAGGGAGAGAGAAGAATATTTGGGACCCTGGAGCAAAACCATTGTTTGGATTTTCTGCTTGCCTGGGAGTGTTTTCTTCTCCCCAAGCACCCATTCAAGGCAAGTACTTTTCCCTGTCCAAGCCCAGGACTCCCTTTCAATACCAGATTCATATTAGACAATGTTTATGTAACTTTCCAAATGTTACAGGAGAAGGAAGAAATTGTTTGCCAGCTATAATTTTTGGATGCGGGCATGCATGATGGTAATAGCCCATCACATTAGCTAATTAGTAGATGATTACTTTAACAGGAAAGGAAAGCATACTATAAAATCTTTCTTGTATTCCACTTGTCCTCATCAAGCCCTAACCCTGACCTAAGCTACTTCGATCTCTTTTTCCCCTTTGTTTTGATATTTTAGGAATTTTTTTCCTAGGGCTATTAAATCTGCTTTACTGTTTTTCCATATCTTATTTCAAAACATGACCTTACACAGGATTCAGTTCATCAGTTAACAATTAACAAACAGGCTTGTTTCCAGTCATAAATACTTAGGTTCTCTAAATGATATTTATTCTGATCTCTCTTAAAGGAGAATCATTTATGCAAACTCCTCTAACCTTGAAATGGAATTCACATTGCCTGAAATTACCTGCCAACGTATGAATTAACACATTAGGCGCCTTTCTCACTTCACAAACATTTTTTGAGTTCAGGGCCACTCCTCAGCCTCATCTACAGGAGAGTGATGTGAAAGTGTCCTGCTTTTCACATCATATCTTACTAAAAGGATGAGTAGCACTGGCACTCACGCTGCTCAGCTGGAGAGGATTTATGTAGGTTGAAAGACAGGTCACTGCTGGCAACAGGCAACTATCAAGTCCTGAGGGGGCACATTGCCTGTGTCCTACACCCCGTGCTCAGACTTTATAGATCTCTTATTGCTGTGGTTGAAATATGACTTGCAACAGGTAAGAAGTTTCCCCAGTAACGGAGCTTCCCCAGGCAAAGGGTATTTTCTCTGTCTTCGTCCACTGAAATTTTGACACCTCCATGTCTGACAGAGTGAGGGGTTTGGGGGTTTCTCTTCGCTGGAGTTGAGCAGCCATGTAATTTTCTGTTTTGATAAAAATTAAGAAGTTTTGAAACTGCACCTATTTTGTCTTAGATTACCTATCTTTTCTTGGAGGAAAAGAAAACAAAGGACCAGCCATATGGAGGGGCTATCCAGTCTTGAGGTCCACCAGGCCCATAGCGAATCTGCCAAGAAGCTGACAGAGCCTAGGTTGATCTGCGCAAAGCCCAGGATCCCAGACCACTTTGAGAGGTGGCATTGCTGAAGTCAACGTACAGAAGAGCTGAAGGCTGGTCTGTCGGTGCTTCCAGGCTTTGAACTCCCTGTCACATGGTGAAGAAGACTTCTGGAATTAAAGGTAAGGAAGGAGTAAGCTTCCAAGCTGATCTGTCTCTGCACAAATTCATTCCAGTGGAACATTTTAGTGAGAACCATTTCCCAGTGGAAAAATGTAGTGCTGGAACATTGGCTGGCCAGCACTGGTTCCTGTTTTATTCAAGGCTTGAACACTCCACTCCTAATTCTTCAGTCTCCAGGCATTTACACCTGTCAGATGTGGGTTAAATAGGCTTTGCTGTTCTGCTTTTATGCTTTTGTTGTACCTTTCCAATATAAATAATACTAGAACAGTAAAAACAACAGAATAAATTGCTAGTAGAGACAGGATGCAATAGGAAAACAAGGTGTGTGTCATTTTCAAAAAAGAGAGACATATTCAGTCCACTGCCTGTCTGGTTTCTAGGTATTGTTCACTTGATAAGGGAATAAGGTACATTGCAACATTTTGGAAAATCAGTCCCTCAAAGGAAAAGCAAGGATTGTACCTGCTGACAGACGGTTTGGTTTGCAGATACCTGTGGTTTGTGCCATGTGACATGAGTTACGCTGAGTTCGTTCAAAAGATTGGGATGTCAGAAGGGCATGGTGGGACACCCTGAGTTCTGCAGTCAGCTGAACTCACCTCATTAGGCTAATGCAATAGAGGAGTTATCCGCCACTCTCGGTCCACAGATGCTCTGAAATTTATGCGGGGTTTTCTGTCATGTTGGGAAGCACATGTTCTGATCCTCCACAGCCTGAAAATTGAGCAGAACACCATAAGGTTAGAATAACATGTAAATTTCTTGGCAGTTCCTTGTGGTTCTTGATCTAACTATCGGTGGAGGATATGTAGCTTGACCATCCCTGTGGCTGGTTTTTGATGAATTTCCAGAGCTGGTCCTGGGAGTTCAGGCAGTTGCCATATTACTGTAACATGTTCGTTTGTGACAGGATGTTGATTGGGCATTTACTTCTCCCTCAGGTTCTCTAACACTATCAGTGCAGCTGAAGTGATATAATAATCATTTTTAAACTGAAGACAGTGCTTCAAATAAATTATTTTAGTTAAGATGACCATATGGAAGGGTTGCAGTATATGTTTTATGCACTCACGGCAGCCTGCCTCACCTGAAAGACTGCGGTCTGCAATACCCGAGGCTTTTGATGGAGTTCAGGGACCTCTTCAAACAGAAGTAGGTTATGTCAAGTCAGCTTTGAAATAATAAAAATTTGAATAACCAGTGGCAAGGACTACTGTGCTCAGCAAGAGTGTACTCTCCAGGCCATCCTAAAGTAGCTGAAATAATTCAGTGCCACAGTCCACAGTTGACACCAAGAGATGCAACAGTAATGGTAAGGTATGGTACATCAAACCTCTGAAGTAGCAACTACTGGGATATAACTGTGTTGAGTTCATCTAGCTCCTAGATGACTTGAGTTGAATTTGGAGGAAACTGATATAAATGTGCATTGCTTTAACAGAGAAAAGGGTAGGCCACTGAGGCTGTGGTGTATGTTTGTGGTCTGGGCATGCACCCTAAAGGCCCCACAACTACAGAAGGCAGGGGCTGTATATAAACCTATGCGTATATACCACTTTCTTCTTGACGCTAAAGCACGCTACCTAGCCAGCTGAAAATTTTAAGGTGTCTGAACATACCAGTTGTTCATAAAATGCTTAAGGGGAGATGAGACCTGTTTATGCCTAATTAGATTACTGCCAGCTGTATCTGTATGGCTTAGGTCTAGCGAGACCCAAGAACATCTGGTCCTCATAAAGACTATGAGCGCAAAGGCGGATTTTGGTTGATGGGAAGAATGCATTGCTCATGTGACCGAGGCAGATGGCAAAAAGTGTGAGGGTAGAAAAGTTCCTCTGGGAGTCCCTGGTTAAGGGAAGCATGTAAGAGTCAGTTTCTAAACACTGTAGGCTATGTTAGCTGGAGGAACCGTCTGCCTAATATGTTGTTTCCTGAGGGCAAACTATCTGAACAAAATAGATTTTTGGTGTAGCTTGTTTTCTTCCTGCCTCGAGATAGCTGGCACGTATATCCACAGAAAGACATCATGGCTCTTGTGTTATTTTCTGCAAGGGATAATCTGTAACTGAAACACTGGTGCTGGAACAGGGAAAATTTAGTCGTTTCTCCAACTTGTTTAAGAAGGTGGTTGTGATTAAAATAATGTATGAAGGGAAAAAAAACTTGAACTTCCATTGTTAAAAATGTTCTATGTTTTACCAGGTTCTTTCATGCATTGAGCTTCAAATTCTGCTACTGGTACGTTGAAAATGGGAGGACTTTCACTTTCTGGGCAGTCCTGGGTCCCTGGAGCTTTGATAAGTGGAGAGAAAAGTCTAAAAGTTCAGCATCTGAGGAAAGAAGCCCAGATTCTTTTTGTGGTAAATAATAGCAATGTAGTAGTATTGTTCCTGTGTTTGCACTAGGTCGTGGAAGTCATGCTATATTCCCCTTGCGCAGCATCATTTTGCCTTTACGTCCTCTCAACCTGACTATTGCAGCTTTCTGGCCCAAATCCCAGCTCTTCAGCAGGAGCAGAATGCTGCAGCCTGCCCTCATAGACATGTGTCAGGAAACATGAATGTCAACCTCATTTTCCAACAATTATGTTGGCTCCCATCTGCTTTACAATCCAGCTCAAAGCACCCTGCATCTATTTAAAACTCTATTTGACAATCTGTATATCAGCACAAAGATACTGTTTAGCTTTTTTCTTGAAAACAAAATACAAAGAAAGGAAAGAATTTCGTTGAAATAAATTAGTGGATATTAAAAGCTGGAGCTTGTTTCAGCCACTGTGTTCTCTACGCTTCTGGCAAAAACAGTGCCTGGCTTATCTATCACAGAAAACTTCTGTGGCCACAATCCATTTCTGCTGCTGGAAACAATGGTAATTTTCTTATCACTCATTTTTTTGACCAGAAGAATGACTCCTAATTAATTTTTGTTAGGTACTCACTGCAATTGCTCAGCTTTCTAAAGGGAAGACAGAGGTCAAGAATCAGAGTTCGTGGAAGAATTTGGGGTTTTGCTTTCCAAAGGTTTTCGTTGCACCTGGAATTTGTAAGCCATATCCTCTTGGGTTGTGCAGGGGGAATATTATGCATGAACTTTTGAAGCTAGTGAAAGAGGATGCTCCAGGATTAGAGCCTTAAGCATTTTTCTTCCTCTTCTGTTTCCCCGACTTCAGTCCCAGCACTCCCAGCCCTGACCTGTATTTCTGTGGCAGAGATGAGACATTGGGGATAGGCAATGACAGGATTGTGTAGTTAAAATGTGAGTATCTTGTGAGACAAAATTCACAGCCTTGACCTGATCAGGTGAGATTAAAACTCAACTAAAAGCTCAACTAAAATTTTAAACATTTATGGTTCCCTCTTATTGGTCCAAAGACCATCTTGCCTACAAACACATGAGAGCTTCTCCTTGGCTTCTCTTGTTTCTGCTTAGAAACAAATTGTCACTATTTAATGAAATTAACTCCTTTTAATAATGGCGTTTGTACTGTACAGTAAGAAACAGTAAGAAATAGAACTTTGCAATAATGTGTTATTTAATGAACAGATAAGCAGCAGCTCAACATATTGAATGAATTTAAGCAAGTGGGCTTTTTTATTATGTTGGGGTTTTTTTAATGATATTTTGGCATTTAAATCTTGGGCTGCTTGGAAAACAGAAGTCTTCTTCCTTATTTGGCATAGAATTCAAATAGGGGGGAAAAACTGTCAGAGTTTATCAGCTGGATAAAAAATTTCCCAGATTTTATAGGGTGTTTGGAGCAGGGATTTTGATTTCATTCATTCTAAAGAAAGAAGCCAGGCAAGAAGTTATATGTATTAAAATATTTTATATGTATTAAAATATTTGCATCGCTCTCATCACTAGTTTTTGAGTTAATAGATTTGGATCTGAATTTCAGCAGCATTCAAGAGTCTGAATCAAGGCTTTAATTTAGGGGCTGTCTTTCATTCTAAATGGCTTCTGTGGGTTTATGATCCTACTTGGATTTTTTTGTTTGTTTGAAACTCAATACATTTCAGACATTTTAGGCAGCACATTAATTTAAATTGGCAAAGTATAGCAAATTTGTCTGCAGGTAATGAACTTGTGGATATCATGGGAAGCTGATACTAGTGATTGTCAACCTTGACCTCCAACCCTCTTTGCTTTCATTAAAATCTTTGTGAAATCTTTATCTTGTCAAAGATTTATCTTGCCATTTCCACTTCTTAAGAAATGGCAAAACATAAGTATCATTTTTACTGAATGCGCCATAAGATCTTAAAAAAAAGAAAAAGAAACGCATTTCTAATGATGAAAAAAAAAAAAGAGGAAATATATATATATCAGCTTAAGATTCAGGATAAATTGCCTAGGGATATGGGAAAATCTGAACAGGCAAAAAAGTTCTGTGTTGCTTCCTGACATTTGAGCAAACAGGTTTTTGCAGCTGTGTATAATTACAAGAAGTTAAAGGACTGTTTATTTAACAATGATATATTTATACATTAAAATATCTGTTAAGGTATCTGTTATAGTATCTGCAAACTGAAGCCTTTAAGAAGTACTATTCTTCCATTCAATCATTTTTCATTTTCCTGTAAACACAGTAAGAAAGGCATAATCCAAGGGGGAAGTTCATGGAGGTTCACACAGAAACAGAGCTGTGCACCTTTTAAGTTTATTTCTCTCTGTTATAAATTTAACACCTGTTTACATCTCGGGACTTTGGATTGTTTTGGTTTTTTTGGTATGTTTGTCTTTGTGTCACTTTTTTTTAGGTTAGGAAGGTGTAATATCTCCATTCCTGATGGGCGAAACTGAGATATGGACTGATATGGATATGGACTTTAGGACAGAGGGGAAATTTAGATGCCTAAATCCAAGAGTAACCTCTTACTTGCACAGATAGTTCTTCAGACACCTTTACTAGTGAAGTCTTTTGTTCACACAAAGAAATGTATGTCCCAAATGGTTTCTGTTATGGTAGAGCTATCTGCTGGCCCTCTGTGTGGATCCAGGCAGAATCTGAACACTGGTTGTGCATTCCCTCCGTGGCCTGGCTCCTATCAGGGTATCAGTCAGGGTGTACCTCTTAGACTAGGCTTTATGTGGAGTGCAGCAGCAGCCTTGGCATTTGTGAGTAAAACATGTGGAGAAGGACTAAATGGTGACGGTGCTCCAGTATGCAACAGTCTCGTGGTTAGAGCATTAGATGGTGATGTGATGCAGTCCCTTCCCTATGGTATGTGGCATGATAGTCCATGTGCTGTGTATGTGCTATTCTTGAAAAAGTGGTCCAATTATCAGAGGATAGGATATCAGAAGATCCTTGAATTTCAATTCCTCCTTTAAAAGTTTTCTGTTAAGTTAAATAGCACCGGGAACTGAAGCCAATTTTTCAGTCACAGGCTAGCATCCTACCCATTCATATTAAAACCAGAAGGTGGAATTTAGTTTTAATATTTTTCTTGGGTAATTTCTTTTCTCTCTTCATCTTCTTGAATTAATTTGGTGGTGCTGAAAAGTTCTGAAATTGTTTCCTGGACTAGATTCATTATTTAAGACAATGGGAGTTGTTTAGTTTACTTCACTGTGAATTAGAACAAGTAATTTATTAAAAGGCAAGATACAGCATGAACAAGCAGTAAAGCCAACTATCCCTTCTCTTGTTCCTTCTACAAGGCACACAGGCCCTCTCGTATATAATTTCAGCTTTAATGGCCATTTGTGAAAATAAGTGGTTCTTCAGGCTTTTTTATTTCTTGGTGATTCAAGGAGAGGTTATTGGTGATGATATGGGCAACTTCTTACTGCAAATTAGATTAAGATAATGAATTCTTCTCACAGGGTTTATCAAATGACTGCCAAAGCATAGCATGTAATATTTAGAATAAGTTCTTTTTTTCTGGTTTCAAGCAGTTAAGCAGTATGATGTTCTTAATGTTTAACTGACTCCCTTACTGGCACATCTTTAGGGGTGGGGAGCAAATCAGAGACTGTGACTGAAAATGAGCAACCAGCCGGGGGGGGGATTTGTTATAATGCATCATCTCATTAATACTACTGAAATGCATATTGCCCCTTCACCTGTAGACAGCATAAAACATTACTGATGTGCTGTTATCACGGCTGCAAGAGCATTTATTGATAAATCTCCTGAAGTGTGCAAAGCCCCTACACCAGTTCCCTGCTTTATGCATGGGAAGGGTAAATGCAGAAGCCTCTCTGCCACCAAGAACATAAGTAATTGCCTTAATGACTAGAGATCCTGCTTCTGTTCCCATTGAGGTCAGATCTTTGCAGCTGATATTTAAATAAGAATATAATCAGGGCAATAGAGAAGAGGTTGCCTCACAAAGAGGAGAAAAGCTTTTATAATAAACCTCACTAAAACAGGGATGTTATATCTCTCTCTTCCCTGCAGAAAGCTGACTTCCAGTTTGGGATAGAAGGCAGACTATGTACACTTAGCCCATTCCAGAACTTCTTTCACAGATAAAAATTAAGCAATCTCAGAAGTAAAAAATAAAGGAAGATGTGAACCCTGGGGAAATAGCACCTGCAAAAATGCAAAAGTCTCAACTAGAAGGTCTAAGTGGTGGAGAGAGTATACCGTATTTTGTCTGACAGTGAAGAAAGATGTCACATACTTCAAATACTCTCCCTGACGTATTCTGTTGGGCCACAGTTAATAATACCATCTTTCTTTTGTTGCCACCAATTGTGCTTAGAAAACCAGCACTGAACAATGTTATGACTCTAGAGGGGAAAAAATCCAAACACTGACCTTTTCTTTTGCTCTTATTCTTTTAAGCTTGCTAAGGAGGGATAGAACTGATTGGAATTAATTTTATGGAGCATCTTAATATGGCTTAAGGCTTTTGCCCCTTTCTGCTGTTAACAATACTATTGGAAGGCCACGTGTATTGCTCTGCTAGAACAATCATGACTACCTATTGACTTCAAGTTCCATCTTATTTACCTCAGTGACAGTGACTTGCACACAATTGAATTTGGACAAAATGGTTATTTGCATAGCATGTCACAGCATGTTCTGCCTTAAAATTATTAATGTCTGCTTATTCTCCTTAATTTTAAACATTATGATACATCTCCTTACCCTACAAATCAACCTGAATCTGGTTTTAAACACTCCAGTAATTTTCATAATACATTAAGTGTTAAGAATCTTTTAATCTCGCTCTGCCCTAGGATATGATTTTCACAAACACTTCTCTAATCCTCCTCCCACTGAAGTTAATGGCATGGCTTCCATTAAATTCAATGGGAGGCAGAATTAGGCCAACTTTAATCCTTTTCAAAACAGTACCTGGTTCATAGACCTGCTTTCTGCCTGAACCTTCAAATAGGAAACTACAATTGAGATCACAGTTTGATAATAAATCTCTTCATCTACAGTAAACCAGATGACAGGCTGGATCCCAGTCTTAACAGTACGGGAAGTTCAGGTCTCTATTTGTCTGATGTTTAAACTATCTGCAAAACAAACTAAACTGTTTGTCACTTTTGAGAGCCAGAATGCTGTCTTGCAACGCTTTCTTCTGTTTATTGCTCCCATCTTTGCACTCAGTGCAGATAAAAACTCTGTAAGTAAAGACCCTGAACTACTTTTTTCCTCATAGTAGTCCTAAATCGACTCCTTATAAATTCTCTGTATTTTCCTGTCTGTACAGGGATAGGAATGTAGAATATATGGCGGATGGTTGTGAGGTTACCCTACTGATAACAATATTATTCTAAAGATATTTTTCTACAATATATTATCTAGCTCTGAACCCTTAATTCACAAAGAGGGACATAATAAATGTTTGACTCTTCCAGTAGATTCCAATAACGCTCAAAATCACCAGCAATCTTTGCTTTTCCATCCTCTTTAATACCCAATGATCCTGTATCTTTTACAGTCAACGCTCTTGTTGTTTGATCTTGTTGCTGCTTTCTGACTATTCTAATTATGCAATTAGTCATGTGTCCTCCTCAGAGCCGTGTAGAAGCCTAATCAACTTTTCTGTACAGGCAGGGGATGAGTTTTGCAGTTGGCATGTTGCAATGAGTCCATTTGGGACACTAAAGAATATATTAAACAGGTTGGGGGAGATGGGAACTATTTTGGATTTATCCGAAAATAATCATTGGAGGAACTGAGCAAAACAAAACAAAATAGGAAAAAAAAATGTTTTCAGCACTTCAATTGCGACATTGTTTGCTTCAAAATTAAATGCTTCAGTTTTAGGTGACTTAAACTTCAGGCCTAGTTCCAAAGGAAAACATCTTGGTTTAAGAAGGAATAATTTAGCAAAACTTTTTAATTACTTTTATTCACTGCTCCTTCTTTGTGCTTTTCCTTTTCCTGTGTCTGAAACTACCAAAGTTGTGGCACTAGAGCTGTAATCTGACCTTTAGTGGTTGCCACCACATTTTTGCATAGTTCCAGTTGTATTGTCCTCACATCACACCAGAGTGGAAGACAACACTGAACACAGAGCCTGAACAGTCAGAGTTTCCCTGAGTGCCCTCACAGACCTTGTCACAGTTGAGGTGACCTCCCTGGCCTTTGCTCATGTCATCTACAGAACAAATGGAATAAAGATAAAGGGTAACAAAAAATTGTATTCAAGGAAAGTGTCCTGGAAGAGACTTAGAAATTCCTGGCTCAAGGGTGTAGCTCTACTGCTACTGAAGATGAAGGGGTTATAAACGCATCTGTGCTTTTTTTCTAGTTTCTGGCTATGCCTCTGGTGCGATGTGCTGGCCCCTGTAAGGAGTAGGAACACTTAACTAGATGGAATACTAGTTCAAGCTGGCATGGCCACTTCTAAAATCCTCCTTCTGCAGTGAGATGGTCATAATTATCTGTCCTTTCTGGTGTTTTTGAAGATACTCAAATAAAAAAGCGACTGTAGAAGAACAAAGTGCTATCAGTAGGTAATGCTGATGATTGCAATTACTGGTTCTCTGCAGTGCAGAGTTTGACCAGGATTAATCTTGAAGTCCCAGCACATTTGCAGGTGAAACACTCTGAAGTGAAATAAGCGGTTAATCATTAGAAGGCAGCTGACTGCTCGAAGCAACAGTCTTTTTTCATCAATGCTCATGATGCAAATAAAAAAACCCAAAGCATCCCACAACTATATATAACATAAAAGTCCTCAAAAGCCGGTCAATAAACAGTAATTATCTCTCACAGCTGGAAGCATGTTTTGCTTCGAGTGTAACCAACAAACTGTGCTCGACTGTGTGACCATTATTTCAATCAGGATGTAAAGGAGAATGTTATGTGGGAGCTGCTCTCTTGGAAGGTGGTGTTGTAAATGCATGTGTATTTCCAAAATCTTCTCCTCCTTTGCAAAATGGCACACACCTTGATAAATGGTAAAGCTTGACTGATTTGAATGCAAAGTCGATTTGTGATTCAAATACTGCTGTTGGGCAGAGCTTCATCAGAGCTCATCCCTGTGCTCCCGCTTGCTGCTCCTCTAGGAGCAATCACTAGGCTCAAAATAGCAAAGCAGACTTTCAGTGTCCAATCGATCCTGCCAGGTCGATCTCAAGTGGATGATTGCCACTTGAGAGGTGATGAATGACAGTATTTTGGGAAGAGGGGAAGGAAGGGAAGAGACAGGAAGGCAGCGTTTGGAAGAAGAGTCAAAAAACGTGCCCGGTGTGTTTCATGGTCCCTGAGACAGTGATTTTCAGCCGTGCTGGGGAGTGGCTTCAGCTTTGAGAGCTTGAGAAACACAACCCTCATGACTGGCCACCCTAATGCTGTCAAACTGAAAGAGCAGTTCTAATTGCTTTGCAAAACTAACATGTCAGCAACCAGTAATGTTTGCTGACAAACAATGAGTTTTGTAATATTCCTGTAACGCATCCCCTTGTCCCAGGAAACTAAACTCTCAGCACCTACTGCCAAACTGTGCTGGTATACATTACTTCAATAAAAGCCACATTTTTTAGTATCATATTGCAATTCATGGGACCTGTTTTAGAAACTGCCTGACCTTTGAGAGTTTGTTTTTTCCATGTTAGAATGATGGTTGTCTTTTGGAAAATAGCATCTGTTCTGATGTTGTGTCTACATTTCTGACGGTGTCTGCATATCTGATGTTTTTTCTCAGTGTAAATGTAATATTGCAAGGCCTTTGTAGACAGACGCACACTACATTTCAGTATGCCAAATTGTTACAGACCTGTCTGTTTGTATTGTGCCAGTTTTGAAGCAATTTATACCTGAGACACAGCTGCAGCTTCAGATACTTCACATATTCTCATCTTCCTCCTTCCTAACTAGGTTGGTTGAAGTTTTCCCATTTGTTTTCATATCTTTGGTGTATTTGGAAAAGAGACTGCCAGTCATTTTACTTATTAGTTAAGCTGATTCGTGTTTTGCTAGAGTGACATGAGCAGGAAGAAATTTTGAACTCCCACAAGGGATATTCTACGTTGTTTGGTTATTTTTTCTAACAATGGCCTCTTTTTCTTGGAAGACATTTACATTTCCATAACTAGCATTTTAGGATGTTGAATGTAACTTTTACCCCATTGTGTGGTTGAATTTGTATTTCATGACTTTAAAAGCATTTAGACTGTCATTAAAAGTTAGTTGAAAATAAAGGCTGCTTCCTTTCTAGGTCAGGTGCTGCTTTCTTCTCTTTTGATTTTTGAATTATTTGTGCCGTAGGTTACATATGAAATTATTTCAATTCACATGGGGATTATAAGGCTGAGAAGTGGAACATCTCCAGACGCAGCATATTTTTTCCCCTATTACAGCCAAAAGGGAAGGATCCCCACTGTAGCTAAAAATTGTGTTTGATTTTTCTCAGTGTTATATTCGGTCTTACTGTGCCTGTTCTTGGGCTCTTTATGAACTAGTACAGAACAGCAATATCAGCAAGAATTTCCAAGACAAAAAAAAGTTGAATGGCAAAGCAAGTGACTGATAGAAAGTCACTTGAAGAATAGAAATTTATGTGGAGTCTTGTTGGGAGTTTTTGCTAGACTAACCATTCTTCAAAACAGGCTGTCGGGCAGGACAGATTAGATATGTCTGAAGGGTTTGCAGTGGTGTTATTTCGAGTGTGATCAATCCTTGTACCATAAAGCTTGCTCTAGTAGAGCTTTTTTTCTTCCTTTTTTTTTTTTTTTTCTGTAAAGACTCATATATGGAATGAGTCTCCCCTGATCAAAACTACTACTACTACTGAGGAATAAGATAGATAGAGTTGGGTGGTCATAGGTTTAAGTAGTCCTAAATATTACAAAACTGTGCTAGAGTGTTAAAGTATGATAGAGTGCAGAAATTCATCAAAATCAAAAGAGGTTCTCCCGAGATTAATGTAGAACAACATATCTTGGTGTCATTCAGATTGTTCTTTCAAGGCTACATTCTTGGCAGATATTCCGTTTGGCTGGTCTTTTTGTTTTTCCAACTGTATATGGTCTTCTTTTGTTTCGAATTACTCTGTTGATTGGCTGCAGATGTACACTACAACAAAGGACATTTTGGGGTACGTTTTCAAGTGTGTAATGATTAGCATTGGTTGGAAACTTTTCTGTTGAAATGATTTGACAGACATTTGTGGTTGCAGAAAAATTGATATTTTTCTGTGGAAATGCATTTTTTTGCAGTTTTGCCAAAGGCAAAAAAACCTAAACTTTTTTGTCAAGTCATCCTGAAATCCTTGGTTTATTTTAGGTCAGCTTGTTAATGGCTCTAAGTTGTTGCATTGTTTCAGGGCACTACTTAAGATGTGTTATTTTATGACCTCTTTTGTTGCTTGGGGCTCCATTAATCAGGCTACTTTATACCTCAGTATCTCCTGTTGGAGATGGCATGAAAGCAATCTGAGAATTGAGGAAAAGATCTCATAGAGGAGGTTGTGGATAAGACTGCAACTCCTGTGGGGAAGGTGCAGCAACACTAAGCTCGTTGTTGCTACTTGGTAGGGATGTGGCTGCTTCTGTGCAAAATGTAGCTGTGGAAAATATAAAGCTTTCTTTTGAAAACACTTCTATCCAGTCCTAATAGGATTAAAATCTTATTATATGATGCCTCTTGTTAGCATTTGTAGTTTTAGCACTTTGTTTCTTTTTGCAGAGATGCCTTTGTGCTCAGTTTTAAGGCCTAAAAATCAAACCAACACTAATAAACTCTTTTGCTTCTTTTTATTTGCATTTTGAGGGTATTTTTATAAAGCCTTTAAAATTCCATTAAGTCCTATTTTCAAGCTCTTCTCCACAAGCAGAAGGGCTCAAAACTTAGCTTTCATTAAGAAAATAAAAGATTGTTAAGTAATTACTTGTTTTCAAGAACTGTGGCTCTAAGGGGAAAAGACAAGCACATAAGACTTTCATTGATATCATGAGCACTGGCAATTTGGGATGGTGCTAGCTTTCCAAACATGGCTTAGGAGCCATTGCACAGGAGGAATTGTGATACTTGTTTTGGTGGTGATTGCAGTAGATTCCAAGACTTTAGGAAAAACAGGGAGCAACTTCTCCACTGCTACCTTTCTTCTTGCTCTATGGGTGCAGTAGTCTACGCGTGGGGTTTGTGTGTTGTGTGTCAATGTACTGCGACCAATCCCTGAGGCCAGATCCATCAAAGAAAAATCCTTCCTCTTTTCCTTCCCCAAGAAAAAAAAAATGGAGGGAGGGAGAAAAGAAAGGAAGAAAAGACAAAAGGAATATAGAAAGAATGAGGAAATGAATGGGTTGGGAGAAGGCTGCCAGTGTAACTTTCCCCTGGTGTAAACCAGTTTCACTGACTCCAGCAGAGCTAGGTTAACTTGTTTTCCATAGGGGAGACAATTGCTGGGAGTGCACTTTTCAGCTGGTAATATGGCAGTAACTGGGAAAAATTTATGATTAGGAATCCTTCTGGCAGTATTCTTGCTCCCCTGACCCCCAGTGGTGATTTCAGAAAGCTTAATGAGAATCTCTAGTTGCCCAAGATTAAATCATCAGGATCACTTTTCAGCATCCTTTTGCCTTCTTCCACCAACATGTGTTTCTGTTGTAAACTACAGCTCAGAGCTGCTGTGAGCTCAAGTTTGTCGTGACAGTGACAGTACACTGAATACAGATAGTTTTCCTTCAACTTAACAGTGGGACAATGAAATTTCTCTGAAGCCTGTACTGATAGGCCTGGAATGGAACAGAGTCCACCAGGGGCACCTTGGGCCAAAGTGAGGTGGGATTTTAATCTCCAATATGTCAGTGTACTGAGGCAAAAGTTTCCTAGTATTTATTAGTTTGATTTGGACCTAAACTCATTTCTTCTCTAGTCTGTCATTTGTCCATACCTCGCATGGAATTTTGCTACACTTTGTGCAAGAGAGATGAAGTCTTTTTTGCACTAAGAACTTACTTTATAATAAAATAGATATTTTTTTTCTTATTAAAAACTTTATTTTTTTAAAAAAAATAACAGATGCATTTTTCTTTATTCTTTTCTCATGCTTTTGCTAAAATGGCTGTCTCTAGCTCTAGCTCTAGTCTAGCACCACTATGGCTCCCATCTCTGTGACCATAAGTCATTAAATGTTCACAAAAGTGAATAAGCTGCTTAATGTCCTATTCCTCTGTGACTTAAGACTTTATCTAAAAAACCCCCTAATAAACATCCTCCCAATTGCTTGAACATCTGTCCTAGTACCATGCAATTGGAGCATGGAGGAAACAGAAGGGACACACTAACCAAATGTAATTCTTATAAAATGGGGACATAAGGAGATCAGATTGATAACTAAGCACATCAAGGATTTAATGTTATCCAAATACTTAAAGTCCATGCTTATGCAGGTACTAATAACCTCAGACAATATCTACAATATCCTTCATTTGAAGACAGAAGAGGAAAGCCCACTCCTTTGGACGCGTAGTGTGCATGCATAGGGGCTCTACCTTATTAAAATTAATTTTACAATTAGAGAACACACTGAATCTGTGAATTAGTGTGATAATGACAGGAACAGATGTCACTTGCTGCTGAATGAGCAACAGAGAATATCAGGAACGTACTGTGCAATGCTGTCTCATGCTTTCTGACAGCCAACTCAAACTCCCTGAAGTCAGCCCTGCTCCTTAAAAATCTTATCCTAATGTTTGTCTAGCCAGAGGCATATTGCAGTGGTGACAAAAGGCACCCTCTCTGCAAGTCCTAACCTCCTCCATCTCCTTTCCTCAGTCTGCCAGAAACCCTGGGCAGAGTCTATTCAATCTACTCATTCCCCTCAGGGATGTGTCAAACAGAAAATCAAAGATCATTTCTCCAGAGACCTCTCTTGGACCAAACCACATACAGACCTGATCCTGATTATATAATTTTCTATTGTCAAACATAATTTCACTGAGTCAAGATGTTATTCATATCTCATGAGAATGCAAATTATTATTTTTTTTAGCATTAGATTAATTTAAATTAGAGGTGTAGACTTTTTGTCCTACAGTTCTGTGATGCCAGCAAAATCACAGGAAGTTTTTTAAAGGAAATTGGAAGGACTGAACAGATGATACTTTTCTGTGATTACAAAGAGAAAATACGATGACTGGAGTGTAAAAGGTGAAGAGTCTACAGGTTCCACTAGTGCAGACATCGAGACATTGCTGTTGCTTTGGTGATGACAACCAGCCCATCGTTTTTGTGTATCTGGTTAATAACCAAAATAGGGTTGGAAGGGTTGAAAAGTTATGCGTGATCTAGCTGCATTTGGCTGCATATTACTAAAAATATGAGAAGGGATAATTGGTAGCTGGGGGTCATCTCTAGGCTGTGTGAGAAGACCTGGTGGAAATATCAGCTGTGTAGTAGTTCTTCAGAGTCTTCAACACCACTGCAACACTGCAGAAGGTTATTTCTGATTTTGTTTTTGTTTTTTTTTTTTCCTCTCCTCCTCAGGACTTCACAGCAGAAACGGTAGACAAATTACCTTTAAAAATAACATGGCAGTTTGATACTAGGCAGTTTTTAATTGAGTGGTGTTATGGTGAGAGAGAGAATCAAAGGCAGGGAGACCTCATTCCCAATCTGTTTACACAATTACAGGAATCTGTCATGGACACGGATAATCATATAAACCATATCTACTTTTTGTGAGCAAGCCAGGGTCGTGTTGCTTCCCACATGCCCTGAAAATGGGAGTAATGGGGTTTTGTCAGAGTACCCTTTGCAGCAGTATGACATGTGATGTTAGGCACTTGAGGTTTGTTGGCCATGCAAACCCTATTCACATTCTCGTTGTTTGGTTCAATGCAAGTGATTTTGTGAGGCAGTAATTAAATCAAATGAAAGCATTATGTTCTCCAAAGAAATAGCAGAAAGCTAGCATAGTATTGAAAAACCGTATACTCCTGTTGAACCTCTAGCTTGTTTGTGATGGCTCTTCTGCTCTAATTCTTTTGATTTGCTTTGGTGATTTGCTTAAGAAGCATTGCTATGGACATATACCCACAAAGGCCTTGGATCGTGTCTGAGTTAAGACATTGAGTTCTTGTGAAGCAATAGAATGGTTGAGAAGGAAGTGTGCCGATTCTGTCTCTTGAAATACTGAGCTTAAAACTCTGTGTTTTGCAGTCGTCACTAATAGTTGCCAGGTCCTCATTTCTTATTTTGGAAAGCTCGGTTTCCTCTCCAGATCCTCAGTGCAGAATGGTTGGAGGTGTCTTTCAATTCCAAGAGAGAATTGCATGATCTCTGGGATTTGGCCTCTCCAGCTTTAGGTTTTCTGCATGTTTCCAACCTAAATATGGGAACGTTGCATCCTTGTAGCCCATCTGTTCTTATTACTGTTGCTAGGGGAAGTAAACGTAACTTCTCCTGGTGGCCCATGAGCATACTTGGCATTCATATATCAGATCCTACCTTTCTTTAAGCTAATTCTACTTATATAATATATATGTTGTAATGCTGGGAAACCATATGAGGCTGCTATTAAGCAGAGCTTTGCGTTTGACTTGGATGAAAACCACTCTGGTGCCTGGTCGCTGTAATCTTGAAAACGTTTCTTGAGATCTATTTTTAAAGGCCTTTAGGATACGCAGCTAACAATTTCTTGTATTTTACTTGTAATTCGAGTGATTTACCTCCCCGCCCCGGATGCCAGCCTGGGTATACCTGATGCCTAGGAAGCCCGGTACCAGGCGGGACCACGAGAGGGCACCCGGGACACGCCGCTCCCGCCCGAGGCAGGGGCAGCCCCCTAAGGCTAAAAATGAATTGAGGCTGAATTGCTTTGAATTTCCAAGTTTAAACAATGCTTATTCTCGTCTTCCTGGGCAAATTTTAATGATTTGCCCAAGGAACTGTCATACATGTCATTGGTTATGGCAGTCTTTCTCTAACTCCTAGTATGAGCGATAAATTTTCAAAAAGTAGATGTGGATCCAAGCATCTCTCATGTGAAGATTTAATCAGATTATTTCAGTCCTCTGCATTTATTTTTTTTCTCTCCTATCTGTGGTTGGGAAGGGTTACTGCTGGAACCAGAAAGAAGTTGTGAGATAGGTTAGACAGATTAGACTATGCTTTTTCCATGTCCCCCTAATTTCTAATCAGGCCTCAGATTATCTGCCTAAAAGCACACAATCCAAATAGGTCATCAATCTGTTGTCAAACTGTCACAGAAGTGAACTAGGGAGCCGTTCTTCTGGTCTATCTTGAAATAGTCTTATACAATGGGAAGAATTGTTTCTTGAATATTCTAACTTTTTTTTCTTTTTTGTTATTTTTTCCTCCTGGGGTTGATAGCAGCAACACAGGGGCTTGAATTTAGATAGCTTCTTAACTGGCCAAGATGAATGTGAACCAAGAAGCCCATAGCTGGCTAGAAACAGGTAGATGAAGAGAATCAAAGATCCTAGGTGTCTCCTCAGCATTACTGTCATCCCATGTCCAGCAGATATTCTGTGGAAGCTCCATGAACTGATATTGATTTGCCTGATATCATTTTGTATTTAAATTCTGGCACCCTCCTTAGTGTAAACACAGTTCTTGGTTGCATTTTTATGAGAGAATGGGTCTCAACAAAAGAATCAATCACACATCATGAAAAAGACACTTGCTGTTACTTTTTTCTTCTTTTTTTTTTTTTCCTCTCATTTTGCTAGAAGTTTTTGAACAAAATGTGGCAGTGATTTTAACAACAGAAATAGGAATCCAAACTTTGAGGCCATGCCGAGACTGCACAGCAGATGAGAAGATAGTGAATACATGCCATGGAGGCAGGACTGACAGTAAACCTTCTATACTTTTTTTTGACTGTGAGTTTCCTGGGCAAAACCTGTCTCTTTCTCTGTGTGGTATAAAGATTTGGACAACATGACTTGAAACCCAACAGAACTAGGACTTTTTGTGATCTTGTAGTAAGGGTGAACCGTGGCAATCCAAATAGATATCTGGTATGATCTAGTATACAACAGTGTCATGGTTGTCTTGTTCTGGGTTAGGCACAGAATAGTTTTCATTAATACAGGTTTTATAAATTAAAAAAAGGCCATCAATATACATAGAATGTACATATTTATAAAAATATTGCCAGATTGCAGGTTTTTTTCCTTCTGGAAGTTGAATATTTTCAGACAAACATCATTTTGCCTTTTATTGTGCTTTCATAGGGTTTCAAAACACAAGATTCAAGAGATCTGTGATCACATTTTAATTCATCATAGCCTTTCTGTAGCTTTGAAAAAGTTCTTTTTTTTTTACCT
The DNA here is from genome assembly GCA_004320125.1 of Scolopax mira. NCBI lineage: Eukaryota > Metazoa > Chordata > Aves > Charadriiformes > Scolopacidae > Scolopax > Scolopax mira. Next base: position 72,053 of record BJBW01005538.1, read on the forward strand.
ACTCTGTAGTTTAGTTTCTCCGTTTGAAAAATGGAGGTAACTCAATTTTTCAGGGGTGATGTGAGGGTAAAATCCATTAATGATTTTGAGACATTCATATTAAAGTCGTGAGGACCATATAAGTACTGAGATGTCAAGAAATATTAAACAATCTGCTGAAAATGTCTGTGCTTTTCTCTGTGTGTTTCATTAGTGTGCACTCGGAGATGACCTTAGTGTTGCTGGTGGCACCCTTTCAGATCCTGTTTAAAACAACTGTTGAGTGAGTCACTGTTTTGGGAATATGGAAAGTTTCCCAGAGTACGTTTATGCTCTACTGTTTTAGACTTCAGGAGATGGAGCTGATCAGGAAGGCTGTTAGAGGTGACTGAGTGTACTTATAATGGGTGGACTATTTTACCCTGCTTTGGAACATCTGCTGATGATTTAAAAAATAAATACTTTTTTTAAAAAAAGAAAAATCTGTTGGCTGTGCCTTGTAGGAACCAAGTACAGGTTGTTTTTGTGTTGCTGATGAAGTATCTTCAGAGGATTACACATGCCAGTTGCTTGACTTCAAGGAAAATTTTCACAGTGGAGTGATGACACAGATGTAGTGTTGATCTAAAGTAATTTTTTTTTCCCCAGTATTTCTGTTCTCTCTTTGCTACTTTAGGTACTAAGCCTTACAATTCAAATCTGAACTTGAAGGTTGTTAAAAAGTGAGTTAAGATGTATGTTTTTCACAGGAATTTTGTTTCAAATTGGCATCTCCTTCTCCCACTGGCCAGGTTCTTCTGTTTGTTCCTTCAGTGAAATTTATAAGGCCATGTTTTTGCCATGGCATGCTGTCACTTTGGAAATTAGTATGATGTCATAAACCTGATATGACTTCAGATTCAGAGGAAATAGACCACCAAGAAGCAAACTGAAGCTTGTCGAGTATACCCTTGTGTTGGAAAGAGATGACTCAAACTTGAACTGAGGATGCAGAATCTAAATTCTAATGGGAATTTTCCCAGACTTGGAAAGAGAGGAGCTCAGGATGTGGTCTCCAGGTCTGTTCCTGACATAGTCCTGAGGGTGATGGACGTGGCAGGCCACATCACAGTCGTCTATTGTCTACACGTTTATTTAGAGGGAAGAAGGAAGTAAACCAGATATGAACGATATCTGAGATTTTAATTTGAAAATGAATAATCATTTGAGATTAGTGGGATCTGATTTCTTACTTGAATTGCCATCTTGCTTTTAGATTTTTCTTTTCTATTTTCTCCCTTTTCCCCTCCCTTACTGAAAGTCTTTAGTAATTTAGTTTGGCGAAAACTGAAAATAATGACAGAAGTTCTCACATCTGCCTGCAAATGAGAGGTAGTATGAATCAGTTGGTCTGGAAATTATGTCATCTGTAATAAATGTAAATATCTGCTTTAAATGTCAATATTAACTATTTTAATGCTGGTCAAAAAAAATAAAGGAGAGTCAGAGGATCAATGGAGGAAAATATGCATGAGTTCTTGTGTTCATGTAGCCAGTGAAAAATAGCTACAAGACTGAGTGGATAGCTTTTCTCAGTTTTGTTTATTTTTCTTTATTGAGCATGGCGGAAGAAAAGGGAAAAATATTAGTGGAGAATGGTGTATCCTTTGGACCATCTAATTAGTTGATGACATTACGAATCTGAACATAGCATCCAAGCTCAACAGAGAAACGAAACCATTAATGCTCCTAAATTCTGCTAAAAAATTAAGCGTATTGATTGTGAATTATGTACATTCATAGTTTGAACATCTGCTGCCGACTAACACCTTTCAGTTGAATTGGAATACACAGATTCATATATTTAGCTGTGGCAATACCCTGACTGGGTAGATTGAGGAAAAAGATGGGCTTCACTGATAAAAAGTATCTCTAAAACTGGGAATTTAATGTTGTGTTTTCTAGGATATTCCTGCTACATGCAAGGTGGGCAAGACACTGGAGTAAAAAGAATGGAGGTGAGAAGATCACAGTGATGATTCATACTTTGCTTTACAATGAAAGAATTAAGATATTTGTAACTTGTGAAAAAGAAATGGTTTGTTCTTAGTACAAGTGCTTGAATGGTGAGAAAATAATGACAGATTCTTGAACTTAGCGGGCAAAGTTATCACAAAGCTGTAAAGATGTAAAAAATCCTCTTAAATTGGATGTGGAGTGCATATGTTAAGAGCAAAGGTGCAGAGGTTATTTTAACACCAAATGGGTAGTGAAGATTCTTTAATGGGAAGTACAATCATAAGTATTGGACTTGATAGAAGAGTTTCATCTAAGAAGTCTAAGGCCTAAGACACAAACTAGAGTTTCCATGTTTCCCAGCCTTGCAATCCGTAAGGCTTGAATACACTGTTGCTTTTGATAGAGTAAAACCATGTTCATGGTGCAGGAGAACTATTTCTATGATAAGACGTGATAGTATTCACAGGTTTCATATGTGAATATGATTTACCAATGCATGTTTGTACTTAGGAAATTAAGAGAGAAAAAGAGAATTAGTCTTTAATATAGCAGAAATACATGAGAAAATAAATTCAAGTGATGATTTTGAATGCCCTTATTAGGCTTCTTTGTTGTGTTACCATGGTTTTGTTTGCTTTCGAGGTCACTTTTTTGTTCATAATAGTTTAGTTTTTACTTTTTCATTATTGTGGTTGGAAAACTTTGCAGTATAACACAACAAAGACTAATGAGCTGTTGTGAATATGGTATCAAGGCTACTTGGTTTAAATAATATTTTTCAGAGTGAATTTGGCTCATGAGCTGCTATGACTTGAATTTTCACTAGATAGGGTTCAGTGAGTGGTGTGTGAGGCTATACAACTTGTTTAAATTTTAGCAAGTTTTGACTTATGAGAAGAACTTCACAGAAAAGCTTCTGGAGATGGCTTTCTTCATCACTAGGTTTTATTTTTAAACCTTACATATACATAATAATGCAGTATGTTTATGTGCGTTTAGAAGTTAAAACACTTATTTGTGAAAAACGTTCCAATAGTCCAAAAATAAATAGTACCCTGCAAACAGCATCAAAGACGCATCAAGAAGATTTTCTTGGATGAACTTTTTCTGTGGTGCTCATTGATCTTATGTTGTGAAATGTTCTGGCAGTCTGTGAAGCAGTCTACAGATGAGTTTCCTGTGGTTCTAGGAGGTGTCATGGATGTTGGACCACAGCATTTCTCCTAATTACAGCTGGACACATTTGTGCCTTCTGGTCAATGTGACTTAAAAAGGAGAAAACAGATATGCCAAGTCTTTGTGCATGTTCATTAGACCGATCTATTAAGAGGGAATTATTTATAAGAACATGCCATTTCACTGAAGTTATCAGAGGTCGTTTATTTGGGTTTTTTTCCTTAAACTTTGTTTTTTTCTAAAATGCTGCCAGGAAAAGAGATGTTCTAGTACATGGATAATGAGGCATTGCATCAAAGGTATTTCTTAAGTGCATGTAGTTAAAATAAAAATTGCCAAGAGTGGCAAATTATCTGGAACACTCACCTTTTAAAATAGCACCCTTTCCCATTACCCGTATAGATGTACTCAAGAAAACTCGCAATGGTCTCGCTGGTCTGTATTACAAAAATCCTGCCCCAAATTTCCTTTACTTTTGATCAGGTTTGCAGAGATTTATGCTGCTGCACAGACTGCAGTATAAGACATCTCCTCAATCATAACCTTGCCACAGCAACCCTAAGCATTACAATGAAATGGTTCCTATGGAGTAGTTGGTACAGAAAAGATAATTTCATGGGTCCAGGTCTGTGGGCTGATCCATGCCGTGAAGCACAGTCAGGGTTTTGTCCATTTCCCACCTCCTGACAGCAAGGTTTGGGTGCAACAGGGACCCTTTTTACCCAGCCTAGGGTTTAAGTGCAAATAAGCTGCTCTTTATATCTTACTTTGGATTCAGTGTGGACTTCAGATAGTCCTTTGAAATCAGCAGAAGAGCTGATGTAAGGGATGTGCAACTCATCAGAATCTGTGGGGAGAGGGGGAAGAGAATCAGATCAATTGCTGGCATTTTTAGCAGAGGCGCCTAAGGGCCTTTTTGAGGCTTAATTCCTTTTTTGGTTCTGGAGCTGGCTTGGCTTGGTCTCAGTTGAAAAATACATCTCATCTGGCTTGTCTTTGGAGGAAATAATTTAAAAAATAAATCAAGGTATGATCTCGGGTCATAATCACTATTCTGTAATAACTTTCACATAGATGCTTGTCTTACATTTTAGCTCACACTAGTTTTGGATATAGATTAAATTAAACAGTGTGAAGGCAGGTTTATTATGAAATAAGAACGGCCATATGGTGAGCTACTGCCAAGTTATTAGTTAGAGCCATTTCCTAATATTAGACAAGCTCTTACAGGTGTTTATACAACCCTTCTGCTGTGAAAAATAAAGAATATGGGTCACTAGAGCTGTCAATCAGGCCCTTTCATTCTATTAATGTCTGGTGTTACTAAAAACGTTTTTTCCTATTATGGATTGAATGTGATGAGCTAAAAGCCATGATGAAACACATAGTCTAAATCTTCAAGCTTCTCAAACATCCATTTTGCAGGAAGAGTTCCTCTTATTGCAACGTACTTGTGTAACAAGTTGAAAATGGCACATTAGAATTTTAGGTAGGTAAAGAAGTTGTTTATACAATAGGTCTAAAACATGAGAAATTGAAACTTAAAATATAATCACAAGTAACTGTAACTGACTGGAAAAACATTCGCTTCTAAATGGCAGCCCAAAATATTTATTAAATAAAATGATTGTGTTTTTTCTTCTATCAGAAATATTGAAACATATCAAACCAAACTTTTTAATGTTGCTTCTAAGCAGCCTTCAAAAATAATGTTGAAGAGCGAGAAAGAAATCGGAGAGTGGAAATCTAATTTTTTATTTCTTTCTTTCAAAGAAAAAAAATGCATAAAGAATAAGAAAAACATTTTCAGAGGAAGTGCAATAATACAATTTTCTTTTGCCCTGCGGTCTCAACTGAGGTTGAAACATTGAATTATTTTTTTTTCAAAAACTGGAAGAATTAATAAATATTACCTTGCCTAATACAGTATGTAAAAGTCGTACATTTCATCCTGGCAGTTTTTCCATACTTCTTGCAACTTGCTATTTGAGGCTTTGTGTATATGGAATTTTCTGAACTGGTATGTGTTGGTCAAGCTTGGGAGTTCTGTATGCTGTTGTGTGGTTCTAGAAGCGCAATTTTTATGTGGTATATCAAACTGAGTTTCTTTATGCTTGTAATAAATATAGTAAATATCATGAGCTGATCCAATGTAGGGGAACTATGTACCTTTCAGTCCTAGAAATTGCCAGCTGTGGGATTACCTACTGTTTCCTATGGCACTCTATTTGCCTAAGGGTAGCATTTTTATTTATGAGCAGAGGCAGTAGGCTTTACAAAAGTGTATAGCTACCAATTTGATAGTTATTTGGTTCTTCTTTGCCATAACATATTAGCTCAAGGTTAAAGCAAATTTAACACCAACATGAATTTTGAAGAAGTAGATGCAGAAACTGTTGGCTGTGAGCACTAAGTTCTTTAGACACAAACCAAATTTATTTGCCCAGAAACATTAGCAAACTTGTTTTTTAGAAAACTGGAGTTCATAAAAGTTCTACATCCTTCTTTGTTTAAATCTGTAAAAACCTTGAGATCCTTTTGATCCTTAATAAATTGACCTCCTTAAGGTAGAAAGACTGAAGATGAAAACAGAGCCATAAAAGTATATATAGTAAGTACCCCTGATACTATGGTGTGAGAGAGGAGAGGTGAAATCTCTGGCCACATGAAAAAAGATGGGTCTTGATATGAAAGTTGAAGAATGTCATAGGGAAGCTGTCTTATATGCTGAGAATAACAAGTAAAGACCTGTATTTAGGGACCTGGCACATTCCTGAAATGTAGCTCAGTAATTATTTTGTGTGTTATTGTACAGGTCAGATTCTTAAAAATTAATCTGCTGTTGGATACTAAAAATTCCAGCTGTCATGCTGCAATAATAACTGTAATTTACTGTTGGTGATAGTTAGCTGTATATACTGGTGTTCATTTACTGATTTCAGAGCAATTCATGAAGATCATCAATATTACTTCCCCCAACTGGGGAAATGTCCTTTTATTAAGGAAGCCAGATCTTGTATTCAAATTTTGCCAGTTCTTTGCTGAAGTTCCATCCTTCCTTACCTCTTATGAGTGATTTCAGTTCTTTTTGTCTGACACTTACCCCTAAGAGTAACCTACGTTTACCTTTTATAGTAGCCAGACTTAAGTAATACAAATTCTAATGTCTACAATCAAATAAGCAATGTTTAGGCTTGGGTAAAACTTCTTTGTACAGATGTGAGTGCTTGCTTAACTGATTTCTGAGAGGATGAAATTGGATTTTAAAAAAGGAGATTCAGCAAAGTTAACTGAAAGTTAAAAGGTGAGCATTTCAAATGAAAAAGGGAACGATTATAGAGTCTGAAGCATGTACATGGATCTATGTAAAACCAAAAAAACCCATGCTCTTGTCTCTGCTTTTCCTGTTATGTTGATATAATTTGCTCTTCTCACAGTTTTCTTGCTTTTATAATGATGGTATTCTAGAATACTTTATCTTCTGTGCCATAAAATTCAGCACTGCCTAATTTCAGAGTGGCTTTTTTGATCACTAAATACAATACTATTTAGGAGGATATTTTCCAACTGTTATCTCTCAGCCTAAGTGGTCTATTAAATGCCTCTGGAAGTGTTCAGTAATATACCTGACAGATGAATACAGCCAATCTTTTTATTTATACTGATTGGCAACCAGAACCAGCCCCTCAGGAAAGGCTTTTCTTTGATTATGAAGTGAACTCCTTCATAGCCGTAGCATTCATTGAGAAGGACTTGTTTTCACCATTTTATATATTGCTTTGGGTATCTCTAGCAGTGGTTAAGACCACATCAGTGCCTGCCTCTTTACTCTCCAGAATAACCTGCTGTTCCAATTTACTTTCTGTATGTAAGTCCCACCCGTTAGAATTACTGTCCTGTCTAGGAGCTGGACCTGAAATGCAAAATCCATCATGATCTTTTGGTTCAAAACAGCTGCTGGTTGGTAGCATGTGCTGGTAGCTCCAGCTCAACACACACATCCCTTCACACTGTTAGTTTATGCGTATATTAAGGACACAGCCTATGTATAATTGCTGTCATAGCCTTTTCATTAATACTCTTGTTTTGCACCACCTGCTCTGTTGGAGTATTTAATATTTCCAAAAGGTATTAGTTGATTGGTGTAGTCTCTTCCAGATGCTCCCAAACAAAATTGCTGATGTGTTTCAAAGCTTTTATTGCAGTGTTTTCTTATTAAATGGCTTGTTTATAGGTAAGAGGTTTAGGAGCAAGACATATTCAGGCCTGGATATTGTCCGCTGAGACTCCTGCCTGGACTACAGTGAATTCTAATAGAAAGAGTTATGGATATCAACTCCAACTGTTAAGAAGTGGTCTGAGAGAGTGATCTGTCTTCATGTAAATCATTGACTCTATTTTCAAACATCAATAACTCTTGATCACTGCTAACAGTGTGTAACAATTTAGAAATATCTCAGTTGCGTACTGTGGAGTGATAAATAGTTCAGGAAACCAGCAAATCTTACAAGGTTGTCTAACACAATATATTGATCCAACCTCAGAGGAATGTGTACTGGCCAGAAACAACAGTCAGTTCATCTGGGGAAAGAAGAAAAAATATCAAGATTAAGAGAAGATGTTGAAAAAAGCTATATTTCTGGAGCAAGACATTTGATAATATTTATTTATAGTTTTCTTTAAAATTTTAGGGCATCTATCAAATTACTCCTCAAATCCAAATTGGAAAGCTTTTTTTTTTTTTTTTTTTTTCTGGCACATGTTCACAGACCAGTACAGTTTAGAAGCCATGAAATGTAGTGACAGAGCATTAGAGCATTTATGATGAGAACATAGTGTTTTCCTCAGTCCCTAATAGCACTCTGGACACCTGAGCTGTCATATAAAACATGTGAGATTTAATCATCTGTCTGCAGATATAACTGTTACGGTTTAATATTTTAAAATCCTATTAATTTGGAGTAGTGGAAAGCTGTCCCAAACAACTTTAAGCTTGTTTTGTCATAAAATGTGTGACAGAGGCACTGGAGTAAATTCATGTCATATAAACTTAACCTACAATGTTTGTTTATATTCATGGACTATTGGAAACCTCTTTGTAACAGTCTTTCTGTGGTCAGGATGTTGGTACTTCACTTACTGCAATTAAAGAGAAAAGTTGATTGTATCTCCAGTCTATTTGGCACTGGACATTGCACAGATTACTTCATGGATGAACTGTTAAAGGTCTGAAGTGATATTCTGGAGAAATATAATTTGGGAAATTTGGCTATTTTAATGCAAAAATAATTTTTATGATTTGAAGAAAGAAACTGTATATATTTAAAGAGGAAGAAACAATACAGGTTTAAGATGTGTAAAGGCATTATTTTCTTTGAAGTTCAAACTGTAAAATTCTGTCCTTACATGCATCTCTCCATTTAGAAATGGAAAAGCCCCCTGTTTTCATGGATCCTGTGTTGTGGTAACTATTGTTAAAGTTGACTTTCGAGTAACAACTGCTGTATGTCTGGTTCTGTGAAGTTCATGTTCTCATAGGCTGGCAAAGAAAGTTATTAGACTAGACTTTCACAGCTTGGAAATTAACTCCAGCTCTATCTGAGGTTCCTATTAAGTGAATAAAGTCATATATTCATTAAATTTCCCTCACTGTTACTGTAAGTAGAATTATAGGGATTGACTGCAATGGTCACCGAAAGGAACTAGAGAGAGTATTTGTGGGAAGGAAATTTTAAGTTCATAATAATGACTCTTTGCTCTGGAAAACTGATTCAATTCTGTTCATCTGAAAGAAAAAAGAAAAAAAGGAACACGTGACCTATATGTTAGTGCAATGAAGGTGGCTTTGAAAAACCAAATGCTACAACAAACTTAAACCAGAAATTTTATGCTGAATGTGCCTGAAAGTGCCTAGTGTTTAGGTGAAACATCTCTTTCTCGTTTGTGCATGTGAATTGTTGCTTTTGCTTTGTTTGAATCAAAGCATAAGACAGAAATAAGACATATGATTGCAGGCTGATTTGAAAACTGTGAGAATAGTAATGCACCCAACTCTTACTGAAGTCACTTATACTCTGTAGGTACTACCTTTGCTTCTTGGGAATCACTTTCCTAGGAGACTAGTCCCAGATCATCTGAATCTGTGTGTAGAAATACTGGGTTATAGTTAGTCAGTAGAGCATAAATTCCTTTGGAAATTATGATAGCAGATACAGTTAAATCTATATTTTCAGTTTAAGTGCTGTCTAATAAAGAATGCCATTACATTCAGTCCTACTGCAATGTATGTAACCTTATAGGGAGTAGAATCTTCCAATTGGGAATGTGATTTTTCTGTATTAGGTGATGTTGTAAAATACAACTGAAGGTTCCCCACCAGAAGTGTTTTATAAACTTAACCTCCAACTTGAAGTTCTGTGTTTTGCTGAAATGCACTTCCTTTGCTAACGAAAGGAAGACTCTGTATGCTTCCACTAACTTCTCCTTTTGGAATTTAAAGAAGCTTAACTGCTACCTAAGCTTCAAGTTTGTCTCTCGTTGGCTTGCAAAACCACAGTGCTGGAAAATACATTGTAAATTCAATTATTGCTTGCAAGACTCTGTTACAGCCCTCGATACTTCCTGTAACTTTCATGCAGCAATTGGATTTTGTTTTCCAGATGTATATGCAAATTAATTGTAGGCATTTATGGGAAATTAACTTTTGAAAAACTCGTACTTGCGAAGTTACCTGAACATTTGAAATTATTGGCCTATTGAGAAAGATTCAGACCAACTGTTTAATTATGAAACGGTGACATTTGTTTTGTCTGAGAACATCTCAGGGATAAGCTGTTTACAGAATCTCGTTGCTTCAGAGACTGTACAAGTATAATAAAGGCTTTGTTTGGTCAGATGTTTACAAGAACCTAACCTATACTGTCAAAGATTAGAGATTTTTCCCAGGATTTTAATCCTGTACCATAACTGTCAAATCTCCTAGAGTTCTTCAACTCTATGTACATGGAGATAAAATGTATGTGTGTAAACAAACGTAGTTTTGGTGATTCTTGATATTACTATTCTGTAACACACTAAACACTCTTCCCAGAAATACCTTTTCTGGTATTTTTACCAACTGATGCGAATTATAACATCTCTAAAAGCAGTGCAGGAGACAATACTCAAATACTATTTTGAACTACTTTTTGGAAACCTTGATTAGTCGAGAACAAATATATTCTTTCTGCAACTTGGTAACAAAAAATGCGGAATGGGGAATGATTACAGAGATATTCTTAGAAACTGGTATCAGTTCATCCAGTAGAGCTGATATATAATATCTGATACTGCAATGAAATAATTGCAATAATGCTTCCCCTTCAGTAAAGGGCATGTATGGTGGAAAATGAATCTCATTTAAACTAGCAGCTCTTACTTCCATATACCCAGTTTTTTCAAAGCTTTTACATCTAATCCTAATAACTTTGAACCCTGGTGAGTTATTGATGCTTTACTGAAAATGGTTTCCAGGCTATCTTTTTCAGTGTTCCTAGTGTAGTTATTTTTCCTATCCGATAAGGCCGCATTGATTGACCACCTAATTATGAAACCTTGTTGATATGGGTAAGTCAAAAGAGGTGTGAGACTGATAGATATAGAGTAACACTGCTGATAACTTGCTCAAATATTGTATTTGTTTTACTTTGCCTTGCTAGCATGTATGTTTGAGCATTACGAAAGATTGAGTATGTGTGAGCAAACAAACTTCTTTCTGTAATATGCTACTAATAGCCACTGTTTTAAATGTTTGCATTCTGGTTTGCTAACAGCGAATGTATTTTGATCCTCCAGTTCACACTTACTGTAAGTGAAACTAAGATTCCTGCACCAATTTCAGCAGCTGGAGCTTTGACAGTTATCGAATTTTGTGAGATTCCACAGTGGCAGTGCTAGGTTAACAGTTGGACTTAATGATCTTAAAGGTCTTTTCCAACCAAAACAATTCTATGATTCTAATAACATGCAGGAATGTTTATCAACAGTTGTTCCTTTCTTTCCTTAGGAAAATTTTGTGGGAACTTTGAGCTATGAAGTTGTGCAATCTTTGGAAGTCAGTGTGGATTATAATCAACATATTCTAGTTAATCAGGACCAGGAAATTATTGAGATTCTTACTGTGGCCCCCATGGATCACCACGTCTACAGTGCCAGCATGGAACAAGTGAAGCCACCTGAACCTTTCGCTCTGATGAAAGACTGGGAAAATGAGTACAAGGCCTCCATACTTTCCTGGAGGCAAAGAAGGCTGAGTGGCTGATTGCCAAGCGTACCATGCCAAGAGTTGCTGGGATCTCTGACACATTCCAGTGGGAATATTAACAGGTCTGCATATTGCTGGGTAAAGTCTTCCAAACTTTCAAGAGTGCTGTGAATTTCTACCGTTTAATGTATGTATGGTTTGTGGTCCCTAGCTATCCGGAAACTCTCAAAACTCTGCAAATACCTTATGAAACTCTCACACCCAGACAGCTCTCCAAACATTCCTTCTCCCCTCTTTGAGCATATGTGGTCTCTGAATCCTAAAACCATCTGGAAGTATAGGCTATAGGCTTCCAATCATCACCTTGTAATAGGATTAGCACCCCATCAAGCCCCCAGATGCTGGGCATCTGCTGAAATAACTGTAATACTTTGAAATAGAAAATATCATTAAAGGGTTGTGTGGCGCCTGATCCAAAGCTCACTAAATTCAGTGAATTCTGCTACTCCACATGTCTCAGTGGCTTTTGGGTTAACTCATGGTCAATAATGGCTTTGGATCCTCTGGGTCTTTAGTCCCTCTGAATATACTCTGAAGCAGCTCATAAAGACCAACTAAGAGATATTTGGTCCCTTTATATTATCTAAAAAGACTGAAATAATGTCAAGTAGCTACCAAAAGTCTACTCCTGGACAGGACAAAGACAGTCTATGGACAATCTCTAAAGAGCCTTTTAAATCCATGGCCTTAGGAAGGTGAGAGAGGAGTATATCAGGTGTAGACAATACTATTTAGTACTTGACTGACTCCTAGAAGCCCTGTAGCCCACAGCAGGATAGACTCCAGAAAAGTTCTAACGGAGAGTCATATTAGAAATTCTTCAAAAGGGAAGGCTTGCAATAGCTGACAGTAAAGGAATTTTAAGAGGCAAGCACCAGCTGTTACACTAATAGAGGAAAGACGGAATACATTTGACCTGGCAATTGTTGGTGGACTTTATTGTAATAGAACAAAAGGAGAGCCTGAAAGCACATGAAAACTGTTATGATTGGGGAGGGGGGGAGGGGAGGACAGAGGAAGGGTAGGGAGGTAGAGAGAAGGGAAAAACAATAAAGAAAAGTATGCGTGCCTTCAATTCTCATTTACAAACTGGCTCAGTCCCAAATGAAAATGAAGATGCAAATTGTTTTGTCTTTTCTTATAGAGTGAAATACTTAGAAAAGCAAACTTGTCTCAGTGTATTCATGTTGGGCTTAATTTGCTCATTGCATTGTGTTTTCCTGGAACAGTTGAAGTGGATAAATAGTGCTTGAGCTGTCACCTTGGTGTAGACACTTACACCAAGGTAGGTATCTTTAAATTGTAGCCGTAGGTTGCTCACAGGATCAATTGTATCACTGCTTCTCCCCACACCACATCTCCCCACTCCACGTCTGCCCACAACAGTTTTTTGGCTGGCCCTCCTTCTTTGGGGTCAAACTAGGTAGCTGTGAGCCACCAGCAGAGGCAGGAGACACCAGAAAAGCATGAACCCACATCTCTGGTTTCCACCTCCTGAGTAGTTGTGGCAAATATCACTAAGTTGAGGAGTGTCAGAATTTAAGATTAGGACTCTCCCTGACAGAGAGATCTCTTGCAAAGCTTGGATCAGATTTCTGGCTTAAGTCTGCAGTTATTTGAATCTGAGATTTTGGTCCGCATTTCTCTGTAATATGAATGAAGAAAAGTCATTTGAACAAAATGAGAAAGAACTTAGTGTTCACTCTCAAAATGAACTGAAACAGAATCTTTTCCTGCTGTTTGAAGTTGCTTTAACTTTATATTATTAAAAAAAAGTATTAATATTTTTCTTCATCTTGTTTTCCAGATTTGGCAATGAAAATTGGCTCCCCTTGCAGAACGTCTGCTGCACTGGTCTTGTCAGCCAGGAAATGCAGAGTCTTGTAATCGGTAAACAAATTGTTGCTTTTCTCACTTCATATTTAGCCTGGCTTTCTGTTATTGTTATTACTTTATTTACTGTAATTAATTTAATACTGTAATTAATTTAATAATTTAGCAACTTGAACAAATATAAAGCTATACATCCAAAATGAAAAAAAAAAAGTACAATTACTAGGATAATAAAACTTTGTGATGAAAGGTTACTTTGAGATAAAAAAGTTGAAAAATGCTTAGAAACAGTGACATTTAAGCAAACTAGTTTTGTAGTTACAATGTGTGTCAGTGAAATATCTCCACTGAGCTCTGATAGCTCAGTTTGTTTCATTTTTTTTTCTTTTTTTTGTTTTTCACTTAACTAGAATATTGAATGTATGGATGGTGAACTCAGCCACTCAGTTTCAACCAATTATGAATCAAGCCCTAAATGCCTGTAGACCTTTCCTAAAACTCTTTTGTACATCTTATACAAAAAAATGGACCTATTCGAGTTAAGACAAAAAGTTTTAGAAATGTGAGAAGTTGTGGAAAGGCTGCTGTCTTTTTCTGGAATTTCAACAAAATTACAACTCTTGTGCTGGGTAAGATGATAATTTTTTCTGTACAGTAAGAAATGTGGAAAACTAAATGCAAAATGAGAGGATATGGGACATCAAAAAAGGGATGCCATTAGCATAATTTAGGAATAATTTGTTTCAGAAAGAAAGGGTGGTTTTTAAAAACTTATTAGGAATAGAAAAGCCACTTGTTTATTATTTCAATGATATATTTATGAGACAGACCAAATGTGTCTGGTAAACTGAAAAATTCCTTTTAGCATGCAGTGATCACTGGAGTAATGTGAATCTCTTATTTATTTCTGTGGTGCAGCTCTTTTGCAACTTTTTTTTCTGACAGTTACACATTATGAGGGGCGTACAGACTGCACAATCAAACTAAAATTTCATAGTGCTTCAAAGAAACTACAGTTTGTGTTTTAAATTTGGTTTTTGTAGTTGTAATGATCATGTTGTTACTTCTTTCATTCCAGGAGGGGCTGATTTGAAGCCCATCAAATTTGTTGAATGAAGTAGAGGTGGTCTTTGATGTCCTGAAAAATTACAAATATTACAGACAAAGTGGTTGTGTTAGATTCACTCAAGTCATCCTGTTTCTAATGTTACAATAGGTTACACTAGGTGATCAAGTTTGACCTCTCTGAATGCCAGTGGTGAATTTGAAATTGTCAGATTATTCAGGTGCTTGTGTTGATGAAATTGTACAAAAAGATGTAAAAGACAGATCCTAATAAGCAAGAAATTGGCTGAGGCTAGAAAGGCGAGAGTAGCTGGTGAACTGTGAAAACTGGGCTGAGGTTCTGAAATCCCACCTAATGAGGCCTGAAGTAAGATAAACTAGCAGAAACAGAGAGAAGAAATATTTGTATGTGCCTGTTGAATCAGGTTCCCATCAGGAAGCCAAAATACATAATTCGTGTTTTGATTGTCAAGTGGAGGGAAAATAAAGTGACGGCAAAGAACTGACCTGGAGGAAAAGCATTGCCGTGTTTAGACCTCATTTAGAACTTAAAAATAGATTTTACTCAGTAATCACAGGAAATGTAGTTGAGTGACAGTAACCAAGGTAGTAATGTCAGAAAGGTCTGTTTCTGTTTCTGACCTTTCTCCTCAACCCAGCTGGGTGGTAGCTGTTGCCTGGGGATAACACACCGGGGCTCAGCTGTCCTGGTCTGTGGGGAGCAACTGATTTGCTGCCAAGGAGGGTTCAAACCAAGCAGGTTTCCACCTCTCCACACATCATGTGGGGATTCTCCGGGGTTAGGGAGTCTCCATCAACCTCCGAGACTCAGTCCAGGAGGAGATGGCAACGATACCTGGGACAGCTGTATGAAGTGTTTCTTGACAAACATAAAGCTTGTGAGGAGCAGCAGGCGGCTTCTATTGCAAGAGTAGCTCATCGTATCAAAGTGAAGCCAGTCCCACTTCCTGCAACTATTTCAAGGTAGCATTCATTCTCTGAATGAAAAATTTGAGCAGGCCAGTTAGACTGTAACTTCCTTTGCCTGTCTTTTTTCCCCACAGTTGCAGACTTGTGGTTTTGCCTTTTCTGTAGTACCCCCTACGTCTTGCACTTAAGCTGTTTTCTCATTGATTTTGTCCAGATATTTTATGCCACAGATATTTTAGGAATAATAGAGCATTCCTGGGCTAAAATAATCAAGGATCAACACATTGACCTTTCCACACGTCTGTCTGGCAGTAATGGCTATCAGCTTCAGCTAAGGTGTGTGTAATTTTCTGCTGTATCCCCAGGCTTTCCTGAAAACCGCGACACGATCTGGGACCTTTTCTCCTTTCCCAGGCTGCTGAGGGATCTCAAGTCCTATAAAAGTTATCTCTAAGGGAGCAGCATTTTCTCCCTCAGGCCTGCATGAGTGGCATGCTGCAAGATGGTGATGCTTTTCCAAGAAAGGAAATAAAGTCACTTGAGTGCTGGGAGAGCTCAGGGTACCTTGCTCATGCATGCACCAGCACCTCCTGAGAAAAAAAAAAACAATCTCTCTGTATGGTGCTGTGGGGGCTGACTCTGATGGCTCCATGGCAAACTAGTGCTAACTTCTCTGAAGTGATTAATGGACTTGTGTTAGGGTCATTGATGGCAGAGTCAATTTTCTGTTGCTCTTAGAGCTGTATTAATTAATACTCCAGCTGAGGGATATGACAAAAAACGGTTAAACCATGGAGAAAAATTAACCTGCAACTTTTATGAATCTTTGAAAAGAATCTTGGCAAAGAAATAAGCCTAGGATGGCAACAGTTATGCTCTTACCTTAACCTGGACACAGAAGTAGATAGTTTAGGGAGAACTCACCTTAGTTTTACCTTTTACCCATGAGGTTTCTGACCTTAATGCTATCTGTATACAGAGTTTTATGTGGTGGGTAATCCTGACAGAGATTCCACTTCAATATTGAATATTCACTGATAACTCAATGACAGAACTTACTCACCTGGAAGCCAAACATATTCAATTATGTAAGCAAACCAAAACAACCTTCTCAGGACAAACAAAAGTGTTCACGCAGTGATACCCTATGGTTGAGAATGTGATGAGATGAGAATGTGAAAAGACAGCATTCATTACCTGATCAGGAAAACAGAGAAGTGAACCTCATTCTCCAGTATCCTGGACATGGCCCGTAGCTCCTCTGTTCTTGTGTGAAAGGGAAGCAAACATGACAGCTTTGAATGTAACTCTTTATTTGCTTTGTTTTTCTTGGTCCTAAAAGAAAAGGTTTCTTATGCAACTGTAGGGAAAGTTTAGTTTGACACAAAACAGATTTCTTGATCTCTCTCCTTCCTCTCCCTGCTCTGATATTTTTTCAGGTTAAATTGGCAATTTAATAGCTTTTTTTTAGTCAATGAACTGTTTCTGTAGCCTTTGGATGCTCTCTATCTACATTCTACCGTGCAGTGCAATGTGTTGCAGTGCATTTTATTTACTTCATTACTAGTTTCCTTTCACTTATGACCTTCATAGTCTCCATGCTGCAAGCAAACACTAGTCCTAACATAGCAAACTACCATAGTGCCAATAATGACCCAATCAATCTCTTAAGAGCTGTGAGATTATATTTGGGAAAAAAAATGTAAAAGTTGTAAAAGTGAGTTTGGTTTACAGGAGTTTTATCATTTGCTTGCTTTTTAAAAAAATCCTTTTTTTTTTTTTTTGCTGATAATTAAATGTGGCAAAGATGTGATACTGTTAGACAAGCAAGATGGACCCTCTTCAAAACTCTCAGGTTGGTTTTTTTTCCAAAATGTGATTTGGTGTTTTGCCTAAATAGAGATGTAGCATAAGAGGAGCTTCTTTTTTTGTAAGGAAAGAATTATTTGTGATTAACGGTATAGGAGACAAAACAAAAAAATGGTATCAAGTAATTTTTAAGGTGGCAAAATGACATTCAATCTTAAACTCTTGCCTTGTGACAGGATTCACTTTAGATACAAATCTCCTGGTTTTTAGAAAGGTCTTTCTGAGATGTACAGCCATTCCAATATGGAGTTTTCAAAACTCAATTTGCTTTAAGCCTTTCACATTCTTCAAAAATCGTTTTTCAGAAGGCTGTAAAATATATATCAATCTTCTGCAACTTGTCCTGTTGCTTGGAAGGCAACTTTCAAAGAAAAGTAGATTATATCGATCCATAGCATCTTCCAAAGTAATTATATGCATTTTATGTAACTAAGTGTCAGAACTTCTATGGAGCACGATGAGGGACACCGCTGCCTTGATAAAAGCCCATGTGAGTGTGGTCTTTTATGGCGAGAGGATGATCAGCTTATGGACAGGGGCTACGAGTGGGATCAGTTCCAGCCTTTGGTGAGGCAGCAGGTTGTCAGGGCTCCCCGATTCCAGGGGGAGGTTGCAAGTGCAAGTGGGAGCTCCTTGCCAAAGCTGCTGCCTTGTCCTGCCCTCCCAGGTGGCAAAAGATGCTGCCAGCCGGACCCTCTGGAGACATCCCTTTGGTTTATTGTCCCGTCCCATGTCAGGAACAGCCTTGCCCTGGTGAGGCCTTGGCAAAACTCAATTTGGTCTGAGTTGGTAGGAAGCCTTGAGTTTGCCCTGCCTGGGAAAATAACTTTCACCGCAGAGTGGGGAAAAAAAGGAGGAGTGAAACTTTCTGGCCTGAGAGTGTTGAGCTCTTGTCAGCACCACCTGCAATGGGGTGGGTTAGGTGACACCAGTGGGGGCTAGAGCTAGTTGTGGTGGTATGAGCCACCTCCACCTACTTCACGGGGGAGGCCAGCCTCCAGTCAGAGCTTCACCCGAAGAGGGAAAGGAGAGGCTGGTGCAAAGCTGTAAATCCTTGCCACACACTTCTGCTTCTGCTTCCTTGCGGAGTGTGGTGTAGCTTCTCTGGCACTGCTGGGGACAGTCCCCACGACCACTCTGCTCTTAGGGAGGTCCTTTTCTTTGAGCTTAAATTTTATCCACTCTGCAAATATACAGGCTGCTCTGTACAGAAACTATACTACTGCTTGTATCAAGAGGCTTTGTTTACTAAACCAAATAATAATCAAATGTAATTCATCATAATTATTCACCAGCTGGTCATTTAAAAAGCAAGAGTCTTAGTACTATATGCTTGGTGCTCGAAGCTGTTCAGTTTAAACCTTTATTAATAGTGTTCTCTTTTTCTTTTAATTCCTACAATGGCCGGATACTGTGCTGCACATCAAAGGAGTCTTGGTTTTTAAAAGCAATGGTGAGTGCTACGCGCTACATTCACTCCCCTTTGATCGCCATCCGCAGCACAAATAAATCTCATTAATCAATATTTTCTCTATTTCCTCCTCGCCTTTCTGCCGGTGCCAGAGATCTGTTTCCGATTTGCTATGCTTTGTTTTAAATGAGGGGAAGATTTCTATGGCTATCTTCTGTCTAAAAGGTAAACTTCTCATTACTTTAGGAATGAAACTGTATCTGTTGTAACTAGGGTTTGATCTAAGCCTCCTCAGCTAGAATGTCAAAGTGGGAATATTGAAGCAATTAGAACAGACATAAGTCTGTGAGCAATCCATTGGCTGGGATTCATCCACATTAAATATTTGGTGTACCCTTGCCAACTAGAGACAAATTAATAAAAGTCACAGTCTGTTCGCAGACAATTCTTGAGAAAAGTGATAAATTTGCTGAACAAATTGTGACTTGCTCATCCACTTCCAGTTGTGACTAGAATTATTATGAGTAATGGGTGTATACTTTCCACACAAGCCTCTGAGATACACTCCTCTTTCATTTCCTTCTAAACTCCTTCATAGTTTTGGTGTGTGACTCTACACACTTGCTGCTATAGTGTGAATGAATAACCTGAGAAATAATTTCAGTATAGCTTGCAAGTAAATGGGAGGAGGAGCTGGATGAAAACCTCTTTTGAAAGCTCCAGTCATTAACAGTCTCCATCTCCACATCACCCATATTTTAACTTTCATCAAGGCAAGTATATGGGCCATATATATCCCCAGTTATGGAATCATTGGGTGCTTCAAAGCAATGTCAACCCTTGGGAACTGAGTGTGACAGAGGGAATCCAGTGGTGGTAAGGAGTCACATCTGCAGAACTTGTTTTGGGGACTGGGAGGACATAGTGACCAAAATTCAATGTTTTTAAGGTGAGTTAAATTGCTTCTAGCCTCGAAGGTGCCCCACTCCTAATATTTACCTCTTTATAGCTGTGCTGTACTGACCATTACTTCATTATTTCAAGTGTTTCATCTGTTTTAAGACTTCAATGCAAAACAGAAAATGAAGCTTCACGATTCAACATTATGTACACTTGTGGGTTTTTCTACCTTTTTTTGGTTGTTTTTGTGTTTTGTTTTGTTTCATTTCCCCCCCTGTATGTTTTCTATTTGTCTTCAGTTTCTTGGTGTCAGACATTTTGGTGCATCTGCTGCCACCAATGAATGGCTGTGCCGGGAAAATCCAACTCCTTGGGGGCGGAAAGGGAGAGAATGGATGACTATTTTTCCATTCTATTGAACAAAGCTGGCTTCTGTTGCCATTTTTAACACTCCAGTATTACTGGAATTAATTTGATGCATCTGTTCCTGAATTACCTCCCATAGTTCTAGTCCTTACTAGACTTCCAAACCAGTGTTGATTTAGGCCTGTTTGTTCCAATCCATATTGGACTGGATTCCCAAAAACTCTTTGCTATTTTAAAGCAGTTTAATTGCTTTTTAAATCCTTCAATATTAAAGTTACAATAAATTTCGAACTTCATTACTTTATTAAACATACAGCTCTAGATTTTCTCTAGTGCTGTATAAAGCCTGGCACATGTCACCCTGTCCAAGTAAGTTGTGAACGTTCAGGTTCCCGAGCCTGGTCAGGGAAATTTAATGGGAAATCCCCAGCGTGTAGCACCTTTTCTGAAGGGATTCTTCAGCATAACCTGAACCTATTCATGTTGACCTAAACAGTAAGAGAGAATAAGGTCCTGTTGGTCATGGATAGCTTTTTCTCACAGTTAAACCTTTCAGGTAGCATGCCATTGGCAAATAATTGGTTCACCTTGAATTTACCGGTTTTGAAATTAGAGCTGTGGGGGGACAAAGAATTGTTTAATCAATATGTATTTGAGTTGATCTTGTTGAATGTGCGTAATTTTATTTGATGGGTGTCACTGCAACTCATTCTTTGTGAGTTTTCAGAGCTGCATCACCTCTTGATTCTCATGCATGGATTGATTCAGAAGCAGGAGGAGCAAGGTGGGAGAGAAGTGTCTTGTAGAGAGGGATTAAGTAAACAATGCTCAAACTTTGATTAAAAACAAAGGCATCCTATTACAAAATCAGTCTTTAAACGTGCTGCTGGGAAGATCTGTATCCTGCCTTCTCCAGGTTAAATCAATTTAACTCTCTAGTCAGTACTTCTCCCTACCCTTTCCCCTGCCCCAGGAAACCTGGCTGAAAACACAGCGGGAGACCTGAAAACTTCCCCCAATCTTGTTCCAGTCTGGGACATAAATTTAGAACAGCGTTACATTTCACTTCCTATGGCCCCGAGAGGCTGATACGATGGCCAAGAATAGCTGAAACAGAGCAATGCTCTGGCCACGTTCCCTCAACCTCTCTCATACTGGGAACCGAAGCAGGAGAGGTACCGAGTTCCTGCAAAGGTCCCACGCTGCCCGGGGAATCCAGCTGCACTACTGGTGCCCTCCAGCCCTCCTGCCTGTACTGACGCAGATGATTTACACCACCAGAAGGGCTAGCATGCGTGCCACATGCTGAGTAGCTGCTTTTAGATAGGCTGCCCATATCTGGAGCGAGAACAGTGAGGAGTCCAGAAGCAAAAGATTTATTTTAGGCCAGAAAGAATGTAGGTTCGATATGTACCTTTTATTTTTTTTCTTTCTAGATTTTTCATTGACTCTAGCCACAGTTTCATGCTCCCCACCGTTCAGCTAAAATCCATTGGAGATTCTTTTCCTTTTCATTTTCTCCCAATAAAACTGGAGGCAAAAGTAACCATTTTACCTAGT
Source organism: Scolopax mira (assembly GCA_004320125.1). Taxonomy (NCBI): domain Eukaryota; kingdom Metazoa; phylum Chordata; class Aves; order Charadriiformes; family Scolopacidae; genus Scolopax; species Scolopax mira. The sequence goes on from BJBW01005538.1 coordinate 93,442, forward strand.
CAAAAACAATTTGAAAGTCAAGTGATTAGGCCGCTTAATAAAAGAAAGTACAGGGCTTATTTAAAAAAAATTTTTTTGAAGATAATAATTTTTAGCCATTTAAGTTCTAATATCAGATATTTTGAAATTAAGTAAAATATGCATCTGTATTAAGGTATCTTGGTTTGGTTTTAGTTTATTTATACAGCTTTTCTTTTGTATGCATGAAAGAACACTAGTTTCAGATAGGCCACTTACTTAGAACCAATTGTAATGAAAGCACCCACTCCACAAATGCATCAAGTGAATCCATTTAAGGGATAAACTCTTTAGCCATCAAACATGCCCTGAGGGTCAAACACTTGAGCAAGGGTGGAAGAAGAGCTGGTAGGGTTCCAGATAAACAGTTCTGCTCTATGTCCCACCCTTTTAAACCCTAAGCTAGGCTGGACCTTTTCCACACTGCACTGATTTTGTGTAAAAAGAGGTTCCTATGGAGAAATCAACTTGTATACTTGTGGAAGAGAAATGCTGGTGTTAATCCTGCTGATTTTGTTGGAGAAAGCAATAGTGAAAAACTGTTGGTGGTGATCTACCTGATTTTTATTTGATTTCTGACTAGTCCCATGAATGAATGAATGTTTCCTCAAGCATCTTTTATACTCTGTATTGCAGGAGCATTGGGAGAGAAACTCTCTTGGTCCTTTGCTTCAGAGCACAATGCAAGGTATGTTTGATCTGGAAATTTGACTTCATATGGAGAAAAACACATACTTGGGGTGATGTTCACCTATGCTTTTTGTGCATGGAAACCAATTTTTCTTTCATATTGCAATGCACCTCCCCTTCGAGAAGACAGTAACCTTCTAACCCAAATAAAGCAGTTTAAACTGAATCAGAAAGCTCAATCCCATTCCTTAGAAACTTCAGAAATTTCCAAGTGTTGCTGTGCTCAAATTATATATATATATTTTTTTTTTTCTTAGTACACCCTCCTGAGATGATACTTTTTGCAATTTCTTTTCCCCTTTCCAGTGGCAGAAGAGAGTGGGTTGCCTGCAAGGGTGAGAGAATGCCATTCTGCATCTCCTTCATGTAGCTGGAGTGACTCTGCTCTGGCTGTGGCATCTCCTTTTAACTGAAGACTTCAGGTATGCTCTTTGCAGGTCTGTGTGTTATGATGGCATGGCATATGAGTGAGATAAGTACACAAACTGGGGACTACCTAAACATACGTGTATGTGTCTATCCTTACATGAAGCTGAAAGACTAAATGCTTCTGTGGGAAGCAAGGAAATGCAAGTTCTGCTGCCAAACCCAGCTGTCAGCTCTGTTCTTTTCAAGAACTTTTAACCTACCTTTCTGCCTGTGAATTCTAAGGCATCAGAGTGGTACTGGATAAAACAGGAAGATTTTAAACCTATTTTTCCTGGAAGTGAGTCACTATGCTAGGTGCAAAAGTAGTTATCAGGCTGAGATTGAAAACTAAGTTAACTTTTTTTTGGTGTATTTGGTTTTTTGGAAGCAACTGATTCCTTTTGGCAACAAGCAGAAACATGCATATTGTAAGATTTTTTTCTTAAGTGCCCAGGGAGCTTAGGAAAACGAGTGCCTTTAACTTCCAATGAACTTGTTCAGCTCAGCCCTGGAGATGTTTTGGATATTTTTCCCTCTAAGAGACAGTCCAAAAAGTTCCATATCATACTCAGTGGAAATACTGTTCATGTTTTCTTTACTGTTTCTACAATTTGTGGAAATGATCTGGTGTGAAACCAAATCTGTTTCCTTCAGTATCTCTGTCCTTGTCCTTGCCAGTTCTTCTTGCCATTTCTTCCCTGGCCAAAGCCTGTACTACAACAAAAGCATGGCAGTCGTCTTGCAGCTGGAGGAAACGAAATACAGATTAACTTCAGTCCTGCATTTTTTGGAAACCCTCTTTTTTTGGCCTTATGGAGGAGATCATAAATAGCCTTTGGCTTCTGCTTCAACCATTCGTTTCACCTGGAAAGATCAACTACATACCTCATTTCCCGTTTTCTGTGGTTGTTACCAGAAGACAAGAACAAAAGAGCAAACCCACTGGGATGAGAAAAATGCTTGAGAGTACCACGGAGTGCAGGGAAGCAACAGAGGGAAGTGTCCTCTTTGATTGTGGTTTATAGCTACTTCTCTTTGTGCATTACTGAAGGGGACTTGTCCTGGAGAAGCACCCCTGGTCCAGGCGTAGAACAGCCCTGGGCAAGGGACATGGCACCGTGCACTACCTCCCCGTCGGGGGTGTCTGCGTCTCGTACTGGCCCGTGAAGCCTTGCAGTCTGACTTGGCCCTGCTTGACTGTTGTTATTTCTGGTTTTACCTCTGTGTAAACTAAGCCACAGAGACGTTAAGTTCATCCAGGCTGAACAGTTCATTTGCTTTACATTAGCATGAGCCATATACAGAAAGTCCCCGATTCCAGACTCACAGGGCAAATACAGCACTCGCTGCCTTATCTCTCACAGCTACTGATTGCTGAGCCAGGATTGAGTGCTGTGGTACCCACTCTGACTTTCAGATGATTAAGCGGGTTCAGGTATTCACAAAATTAAGTTAAAACGTCTTGAAGCTTAGCTTAGGAATTGGTCCCTTTTTCTTTATGCTCCTTATATAGTCATAGGAGAGAGATTGTTGACGCTTTGCATGACTTCTTTAAGAAACAAATTATCAAATCACATCCAACCAGAGCAGCCTTCTGGTTTACATATCTATATTTAGAGACTTAACAGAGAAGGTGTGAGCAATTAAGGAAGAATTTGTCTGCGCTTCTGAAACACGTGCCTATTTGGCTAGGTGCATTTTGCTAACCAAGTTTGAAACTGGTAGCAGAAGGGTGTCCAAATGAAGGGATGGTACGAAGATCAAACTTATAGTGGGAGCAAGTAGAATGAATTTTTGTTTTCCAAGCAGAAAGATTAATGTGTCAACCTCTTGGAAGCTGAATTGTTTATTTAGTAGGTTTTTTCTTTTCCCCCGAAGTCTGCTGAAATAAGATGGTTATCTTCAGAATTCCACCCACTGAAATCTGTGGATTTCTGTAGTTATCTGGTTCTGTATCTTATTTATTTTTTTTTTTGTGAACTGGAAAGAAAGCAGAGTTTGTCTGGAAGGAAGCTTGTATTAAAGTTTCAATGTCTTCTGCTGTGTTAGATTCACTATGGAAATGATCCCCAACTGATGAACAACTCTGTACACTGACAAACTTAAACTTATTTGGAAGACTACTGATTTTTTTGTACACCTAGTAGATTTTAAAGGGCTTTTTATATAGTTCATTTCAAGTCGTTAAAGAAAGAAAACATGACAAATGTAAACATTGTTGACATGAGCTGTTTTCTATTAATTAACTTAAGCATGTCAAACAGAATGTTGTTGCCAGCACTTTGCATGCTGTTCCCTTTCCCCAGAAGCTTGTTTGCCAAATACAACACAGGTTACATGGTGGGAAAAACAATCAGGAGAATCCAGTCTCGAGCTAAACTTCTGCTGCTACGTACGTGTCTGGCACTGGCACACCTGTGAGCACGTTTACAGGAGCAACTCGTTTTTCTGTGTAAACACAAGGAGCTAGACTGCTGAATTGTCTCACTGGCACTTTCTACTAGGTGCATTTGGAGGGTTTTTGGGTAATAATGCTAAACAGAATCTCTACCCTGCTTTATGCCTTCTTGGATAACTGGTAACCAAAGTCTCCGCTGTTGGCTGGGTAACTTGCAGCCTTGCTCCTTGGCATCCAGCCCTGGTATTCTTTTGTCTCGATTCTGCATAGCAGTTATCACACTGGCTCAGCACAGAGAAGGAGCAAAAACATTTTTAAAAAGTGCAAAGGAAGAAGTAGAATTAAGATAAACATTTACATAACTGGGGAAAATTACCCAGGAAGGACTGGAAATCTGATGACATTCCGTTTACCTAGTGCAGTATTAGAACAGTTTGAGAGAGATACAAAACAGAACCCTTTGTATAAATCACTGTGAATGTAAGGACCTGTGAAGCGAGACAGTAAACACTAAAATTATCAAGTTGGCTCAGCACAGTAGAACTTACTTAAGACAATATTTTGCACGATACCTTTACTAAAGATCTCCTGAAAGGGGAAAAGAAAAAGATGACACACAACTTGATGTTAAGAAAAATCATCATGTACGCTATACAGAGCTTCTACAAACTTTGCCCATTCTAACTAAATCTATACTTTGTTATTCTAGAAAAGCAGGTCTTTCTGAGACTAGAGAAGATGCATTCTTGCCTTATTTTTGGTTGGGTGCTGTTACTGACATTAGATAATCACAAGATGTGTTTGCATGTTTCACCTATTTTAGCCAGTAGAGGCAAAGCTGTACAGAAATTTAGGTTTTATATTGACCATTCCTCTGCTTGATACAACCTGACTTTGGTGCCCCAGAAATGTACTCACCCTTCTAAGAGATCAGACCCCATCTAAGAGATGCATCTGTTGGGTTTTTTTTAATTTAAATGAAGAGGTTTCATTTATAAAACTACCACGATATTTGGCCCCTCTTTCTGAAGCTAGTCTGAATTTTTCATGCCCTCAAATTAGATTAGATGCATGTTTTCTCTCAAGATTTCATTGTAATCCTAAACAGGATTTTTTGAGAGTTAGGGTTCATTTGCAGTATCGGAGAAGATGATGGCAAGTGTGGAAATGGACGTGTCCTTTTTTGGCTGGGCTTGTCTGGTGACCGTCTTGATTACAGTATGTGGTGTGAAAGCAAACGTCAAACCCATCAGATAGGCAAGGTCAGAAAGAGAAGTATCTAAAGAGGTCTGAGAAAAATCCACAATTGGGAGATCCAAGCGAAAAAGAAATTGGAGAATTATTAATGTGCAGATGGATTGGAAATCCTTGTCCAATGGGAAAGTACCACAGCAACCACAAATTTCAAATTTTCAAAATAAAATACAAAGAGCACTTCTTTAAGAAGTAAATAACATCCTTCTTAGTAATAATATAAGACAAGAGAGAAATAGTTTTGCACGCAACTTAAATTGTGTAATAAATACTGTGTAGGAACATAAGCTAGATAACATATGTCATGATAAATAGAGGCTAGTCTACCAGAAGGCATTTATTAATACAAGCTACAGCGAGAGCCAAAACAAACAGGCCTCCACAGAGCTCGAGTTTCTGCTGCGTGTTCTTTATTTGCCAGTGATGTCTAGAGCTCTGCACACAGCAGTGAGACATCTAGTAGCTGAATGATAAGTCAGAAGATGGATATAAGCTACTCAGTTACACCAGTAGATACGGAGACACAGGAAAGAGTCTGGCATGAGTTGAGATGAGATGAGAGAAGAGGAACGTGAGGCTAATGAAGTACAGTGAACGCAGAAGTGTGACAACTGTGAAAGGGGTCCTGGGAGGAGGAAGGAAGACTTACTTGAGTGCTGGAGCTGATTTATTCACTTATTGTGGGAATGAAAACTAGCTGTAGATCCCAGTCCAGTGTCAGTTCTGAACATCTGGACAGATTCTGGACTTGCATCCAAACACTGTGTTCCCCTTTCCTTCTCACAGTTTCTTGCCCTTCTCTTTGTCTATCTATCTTACGTGTCTCTGCCTGCTCTGGTGACAGATGTATGCTTCTTGAGGATTTCCCCATGGGAAATGTTTCTGGACTTTCTCAAGTCAATGAGGAGCTGCTGCTTGGATCAGTACCTGTGATCAACGTGGCACAGAGCCCAGCCCTATTAGCTGGCAGGAAAATGTAAACATACCTTTCTCCGTCCTGCCTTTGTCAAATCAGCAGTGTTCAGAGCATCAGGAGGATGTCATGGGATTTTGGGTGCTCTAAGCATGTTTATATTGTATCTTAGTTTACCTAGTTTTATTTTGTTTCATTTTCGTAACCTTTAGAAGCAGGTTATATTTTTCTTCCCTTTGTAAGCAAACAATTGATTCCAAGGCCAGCAAAAATGTAACCCCTTCGTAAGGCCTAAAGCTGAGCCTTTCCCAGTAATGTTATGGCAGGTCATTGTTCTGTCATAAGATTATAAATTTTTTTTGGTGTTAGAATATACATAAATAAACAAATAGGAAAATTGTACGTGCCCCCAGGGCACTCACTTCGCTATGAAAATACAAAGTACAAGTACATTTCTCATCACAGAAATGAGAATGGGGATATGTTCAGAACAATAGTAGTCAATTTCAGAAATGCTGTGATTTATTAAGCGTGGCAGCTTCAGATTTTTGAGGCATGCATAATATATTCTTTCTCTCCCTCCCTTTTCCCTAAGCAGATAAAACTTTTGGTTGAATTTAGACACGATTCACATGATGCTGTGTGGTAGAGGAGCAGGGAAATGTTAATTCATAAACATTTGCTTTGCTCTTCTCTGAAACAGATTAATAATTACAATTACAAATTATTTGGTAATTGGTCTTACCAAGTATTTGGTGTCCAGTTTCATATCTTTTTTTTTTGTTTTTAGATATGGTTCATCACTTCCCTGGAGATTAAAAGCCACTCATATACTGTGAAGAGCAAGATGAGAATTCTTCCTTATCAGGCCAGCTGATATTCAGGTACATGACAAAAACGTGAAATGTTTTATGCTTTTTCTCTGTATTTTCTTGTTAAGACACAGAATATCATAACTCAATTTATTTGCCATTAGGACGGTGTTAAATAGTTATCATTAACATAATTTAAGAGTACTGTAATATAATTCTTTCTTCTGTCAAAGTGAGATTTGAAGAAAATTCTACTTAAATAGGAAGTCTTCCTGATCCATAGTTTCCAGGGGTTCTTTTTTTTTCCCACATAAAAAACTCACCATCTCAATACACAGAGATGATTTTGCTGTTAGAACTCTGACTTACTGGTGTGTTAATAATTTTTGGTACTTGGAAGTAGAACATATAAAACTGATCGGTGCTGAAGCTTAGGTTGAAGGAAAATACAATTCATATCTGATCTCCTCCTCAGTTTTTGCGCTTGGGAGGTCTCTGGCTTACTCTAAGAATCAGATAAAATTGGCTGCCAAAATCAAAAGTCATAACAATCTACTTAGCAAACTTGCAAGATTTGCTGGAAGATCTAACACTTGATCTTCAGACATCTGCCTTTGCTCTCTCTGATACTCAGTAAAAGAATATTGTGTTCCTAGTTGGGCTTTCTTCTCTCTGTACTCAGTGAGGTCATTTTTGTTGTCCTACCAGAGATTTTGTGGACCTATTTTGGTTGTTGTGGCTAAGAAAGATCATTCCGACCCCTGTTCACTATGAAGCTGTCTCCCCCAAACTGATAGCCTGGACTTTTGCCTTCTGTTTCCACACAAATCCCTTAGGTCCCACTTCCAATCCTGCTTTGCCCCACCGCAGCTGGTCTCGGAAACTTTTTGGCAGAAAAACTGTTCTTATTCTTGACACCTATCTTCACGTCGAAAGAACCACCTTTTGGCCAAAGGTTGTGATCTGCCAAATCCACTCTGGTCTTTCTTGCTTGTTTCAGCATAGGGCAGGGCCAGCATGACACCAGCAGCCAGAAGGGTTGTTCTGGGACAATGGAAGCAGCAGATGAAGCCAGAAGCAGGCTATGACTCACTGCACAGAAGAGTCCTCCTGCCCTGCTGGACGGGGTCCTGGCATGCTCCACTCTGTGACTGGGAATGTCATGGCTGGCTTTGGCTAGATATGCACAATAATTACCAAGTGGGTTAAGGAGGAAACATAAAATAACTGGAGATTTGGCCTTAATGAAAACAGGGCTATTTTGTTTCAGGGTAGCTGCTTTCCCTCAAGCTAACTCGTGGATGGCTTTTTGTAGTTGTAACACGACTCTCACCCCGTTTCACCCCAGAAAGCTGAATCTCCTTTTTACCGTGGCACTTCATCATCTAATTGTTGGTTGTATGCATTATGTGAGACAGGGCTTTGGCACAGCAGGCAGAACTGATCCCTGTTGCAAGTCCATTAACTCAGATGGAGCTACCTCCAGAGATGAATGTGTATAGAACTTCAGCGCTACTTTAATCAGAGTATTTCATATTCATGAACCTGTGTGTAAAGAGAGCTGTGTAATTAAGATCATTCATAATGCTGCAAGGTATTCAAGCTAAGATAAGGAAGGTAACTTGTTTTTTAAGGGCACAAATCGATCTCCTGCTGTGGGTTAGGAGAGCTTGATCAAGTGCACACATTCAGAACCAGATTTAATGGTTCTGCTGCGATTCTCTGAGTGCACGTAACAAGAATAATGTTTTCTGATAGATGACATGTTCATTTTGCTCAGTGTTGATGCCTGTAAACAAGGCTAGAGCTCCGCAATATGCATGAAAATTGTATTGAATCAATGCAGTTCTTGTCTACAGATGCCTCCTGAATACTGGGAAAAGGACAAGATCTTGGGAGATAAACTACTGTGTCTTTCTTTTCTCTCATACTCCTTAGAATTCCTTAGCATGTGAAAATACATGCACCCTTTTCTGAAGGGGAAAAATCCACAGCAGGTGTAAGGCATGTGCACAGTCTCATAATTGCTCCCTGTTTGCCTGGCTCATTCAAACCCTAGGAAACTCTTCTCCACCTAAAAGATGACCTGCTGTGGGAAAGCAGAGTTTTGTCCCTTTAAGTCTGCAAATGGTACTTATGGAAGAGGTTGAAAAATATTTCCTCAGTGTTTTCAACGCATCATGCAATTAATAATCAGTTCAGTATTCCCTTCTGGCTTAAGTTACAAGGGAGAGAGGCATTCAGCAAGTCCCTCCTTGCTTTCCACAGATCTCACAGCAACTTGCCATGAGATTGTTCAGGAAAGAAGGCCATGTCCATGCATGTGCTGATGCTGACATCCAGGAGAAAAACACTCCTTCTTTTACCACAGTAATGAATATGGCAGAATAACTTATAACATAATGGAATTTCTATATTTTTTCACTGCTTTTTCCCCTTTGTACTTTACCCACTCTTATCTGATGATATTTGCAAATAGATAACCAAGAGCTGAAACAATGCTTTTTTTTAGAAGACTGCAAGCAAACCATTCTGGAGATTCTAGAAAGCTCAAACAGCAACTCATATATTTATATGCCTGGGCATCTCCCAGTTCTGGAAGGAGAAAGAAACACCAAAGTACTGTGGCACAGTTACTTTTTTTATGACATTCCTGCTTTAACCTCAAGTGGAAGAACTTGCCATCTAGGCAAGGTTAGGACAAATGTCATAACCACCTGGATCTATTCCAATATGGGGTGCTCTAAGTTTCTGTGAGAAGCTTTAAAGTCTCAGGCTCTTTTTCTGAAGAAATTCTTTAAAGTTTTTAACTTCCTAAGCCATTTCAGGACAAAGAAATGTCTTTTCAAAGTCTTCAAGCCTTTCCTAATATTAGATTTTATAGGTAGGTGGTTCAGTACCTTTTTGTTTCTGAAAGCAATAACTGTTAAAATGCATTTCTAAGTAGTTTTACAAACAGTAAACTTAATACTGGCAAACCTATTCATCTGTAAGCAAATAATATCTAGCTAGCATTTTATATAATTTTGGTGAATATGGGATAGTGTACCAAGATTTTATCTAAAGATCTGTGCTTTGGAAGGAAATCAAATAGAGTTTTTCTTCTGATTGCCATTTTATTTAGCCTCAGTGTTTTTCTCAGGAGCATCAAGATTATTATAACTGAGTAGAAAAATGTCTGTTCTCACTTATTTGAAAGAAAAATGTAAAACAAACTGGTGGTGTAATAAAACTTAGTCCATAAATATGGAAAAGGAAGAAGAAACTAATACTCTCAAACCAAACAGAAACTTTTTGTTTTTGGTTTTTGGTGTTTTTTGTGTGATGACATTCAGTGGTTGATTAATGCCACATCAGGCCACATTTTGTTTAGCTACATAATATCTTTCTGCAAACTCTTTTCATGCCTTTCTGGATGGTGACAAGAGCTTGGATTTTCCTAGTGATGATTAGTGTCTTGGGGCTCTTTTCTGTGGTGAGTGAGGCTCTGATTGCCCATTCTCATCAGGCAACGTTAGAAGCAAGTGCTTTCTATGGAATATTTCTTGTGCCAGAGGATGTGCGTCACTATTCCAACTCTTTGGTTTCTCTCCTTCATTGAGAGTCATTTGAATCTGCAGAGTTGTCCCTCGAAGATGAATATTCTTTGTGCAATTGGATATACCTCGTTCCTTTCTAATCTCCCTTTCCCTTTATACCATTTGTACAAGACGTTTTCTCCACACTGAGCAGTTCCTACTCTTTCAGCCTCTTAAAATTACATGTTCCAATTGGCCCGTCAACTTCAATGGACTCAATCCAGTAAGACCATGTTTCTCTTTTACTGAGAAGCCCAGAACTGGGCACAGCACTGCAGATGTTGCCTCAGCAGTGCTCAGCAGAGGGAAAGGATCACCTCTCTTGTCCTTGCTGGTAAGACTTTTCCTTATGTAACTTACGATGTTGTTGGCTTTCTTTGCTGCAAGGGCTCATTGCTGGGTTATGTTGAACTTGGTGCCCACCAGGATCTCAAAGCAACTTCTCTGCCAAGTTGCTTTGTAGTACATTGGCCTCCACAATGTCCTGGTGCATGACATTATTCCTCCCTGGGGCAGGGCTTTGCATTTTCTTCTGTTGACCTTCAAGACATGCCTCTCTGTTCAGTTCTCTGATATGTCTGGGTCCCACTGGATGGCAGCACAAGCACCTTATGCATCAACCCCTCCTCCCTCTGCAAATTTACTGAGTGCACCCTGTCTGTCATCCAGGTCATTAATAGTAATGATCAACAGTTGACCCCCCAAAAAAATCCCTGATGTAAAACCCTAGTGACCAGCGTCCAGCTGGACTTTGTGCTACTGATCACAACCTTTTCAGCCCAGTAAATCAGCCAGGTTTAAATCCACCTCGCTGGCCACTTATCTAGCCTATACTACTTCAATTTCTGTATGAGTGTATTTTGGGAGAATGTGTCAAAAGTGTTGCTGAGGTCAAGATAAACAGTATTTACTGCTCTCTACGCATCCACAAAACCATTCAAGCCCATTGTAGGAGGCTATTGGGTTGGTTAAACATTACTTCCCCTTTATAATGTTGATTTCCCAGAAAAAGAGAGAGCTTCCCCCATAATGTTGTCTTCTTGGCAATTCTTTGTGTGTGTACACTTGTCGTGAGCTTCCTTCTGCCCTATTGTGGTGCTTCAACTTAGGAACACTCAAAAAAGAAACATTAATTGCTGATAGGCTTAAGTGTATACCATAAATTAATTTTCAACTATAAGCCCACCACTGGATATTTAGGAATGGTGACTGACTTACAATTGTCTATACAGTCAAAATCTTTAATTTTTCTGGCATCTCCGTGTTTACACTCAACCCTATACCTAAGTTGATTAGAACTGGCTGTAGTAAGAACTGGTCTGCTGGCCCACAGCCCATAAATAGTATTCCATCATTTCCTGAGGGGAAAAAAGTCTTGTAGACTCATTGCCATTTGTCCTCACATCTATTTGCAGCTCCTTATTTCCCTTGAGAAGCATCCAAGACCATTTGGAAATTGTACTTTCCAGTGTCCTCACTGATCTCCACCCCCTTCCCCCTCCGTTACTTGGAAGGATTAGCTTATGAAGACATCTCCCACATTGTTTAATTCCATTATTCACTACTATGTGTCCATTTTATTTCTACTCCTCACACAACATTCTTTAGCTTCTCCTTTTTCAGAACTTATTTAGAAATTAACTGCCTGTAACACTTAAAGATGCATAAACATATAAAAAGTGGACACTTTATCATGTTATGGATCTTTTCTTATTTAACAGCAGATTCAACTATCAGATTATTATTAGGGAATGAGCTGACATACACATCCCTGAGGAGGGAGATGACTGTGAACTTCTGGAGGAAAAATGATCAAGATTAGTCTGCCAAATATATGGTAGGTATTTATCATCATCACATAGAAGCTGAACCAGCACTTTTGCTCGAAAAAGCAGCAAACTACAATTCAGAGCTTCTCCCTTTGTCTGCAGAATTACTCAGCATGCAGTGCATGCGAAACCCATGTGAACTGGGGTTTTTTGACTGAATCAACATTGACAGCACATTGGTCTAATAATTTCACAGTTGCTTTCTAACATTTAATGTTTTCTCCTCAGAATTCCCCTTTGACACATAAACACAAAGATTTGATAAAATTGGACAGAGTTCACATTTAACTTGCATTACCTCTATTAAGCATTTTCAAAGAAATTTTCTCTCATTCATTGATATTTCCTATTATTGAAAATACCAAAGACCTTTTCCATATGTATGTAACTCCTTATTCCTGGAACAGAGCTTACTTAACATTGCACCTTCTCATTCTATATTCACTACTGTATACATAGAGTAAATATTTAGATGCTTGTGTGAAGTACATGAACTTAAGTGTGGACTTGATAAATTGAGCCTAGTAAGACTGAGATCCCAAACCAACCAATGTTAGTAAAAAGAGGCTCTACAAGCGTGACATTAAATTCTCTAAAAAATTGTCTCTCCCCATTCCTTGAGAGACATTAGTGAAATATTCTGAAATTCAAGTAGATATGTAGAGAAAAAAAAATGCAATAAAGAACTAAGATAGTTTTTATGTGATATTCAAGTTTTTTCCTGAGTAGATTGAACTAATCTTCAATGCACTAGATGACTTAATTCTCCATTTCCTATTATAACCGTTTTGCCCTCACTACAGACATCAGTCTACCTTTCTTTTAAAATAAATGCATCAAGTGTTACATATGGTGTCAAGGAGGGAATTCTAGTCTGGCTGGTCATGTTTTCAGTAGCATGATGTAGATCACAGTGTAGATGGTGGCAGAAATAGAATACAAAAAAAAAAAAAGTATTTTGTTGTTATCTACTGCCCTTAAATTTACAACAATTTCAAATAATTATTTGTGTATCTAATAGATTGTTTAGATCATTTAAAACTGTGCTGTGGGTACCTCTCAAGACTGGAAACAAAGAGTTAAAAATTTGTCATTAAAATTTTGCCATAAGTCACTAAAGGGTACAATTACATTTGTCATGTTCCTTCAAGGTCCATTTCCGTTCAAGGAGTGATCAGCTGTCAAATAGAACAAGAACTGTTCTAGAGAAACAGGATAATCAATTAGTGACTACTGGAGTACTGCTAGCCAAATGATCTTATCCATTAATACAATTTTTTTTTCTAGCACAGTTGAAGAATACTGTTTTATCTGAATATTTAATGTTATTAAAATTCAGAGCCCAGGTGAATTTCTAGCTTCAGACTTGGGACTAAACACTGTAGGGAGCAATTCTGGGAGTTCTGGCCAATTAAGAAAGTCAGTTTCTCCAGTAAATGGCTCTGAAGATAATATCTTTTTCTATGTAAAACTGCAGAACTATTACTGTAATGCCATTGAAATGAATTTAATTCCTATGTATCAGTTGGCATAAAGATCTTATGTTTTACTGCTGACAGCATTGCCATAAATGATGCAACACAGACGTACTGTTTATATTTAGATTTGCAAGTACTTTCACCTGAAAAGAGGAGGTGAGAGAATGGCTATTTAAAATGTTTTCCTTCCTCACAACAAATTCAGTAGATGAATCCAATGTTCAAAGAGGTGAAAGTATTAATACATTCTGGTCATGAACACTGGCAACCACTAAGTACTGATTTATTTATTTATTTATTTATAAATCTTTTGCAGGAGACCTCCTGAGAATGAATTAAGGAGTGTGTGATCACATTAAAATCAAAGGATTTATGTAGCAGTAGCTGGAAGCAGAAGTTGGTTGGTTCTAGTGCCAAATGGATATATACTGATTTGCACTGGGCTTATTTATTACACGGGGACCAAATCATGTTTTTATTGAAACCATTGACCTGAAGAGGGTCTGGAATTAGTGCTCTGTTTCTCTGTAACTTATGTTTTCATATCATTTACAATAGGGAACTTTTTCTTCTTGGTCAACATGGTAGGAAGTTGTCAGAACATCACTGAGATCTATGAAGTAACTGCAGATTAATGTGACTGGAAATGAAAGGAGAGTTTAACCTGCTGTCTGTTGGAGAGGCAAATTGAAGTAATGGAACCAGAGTGCAAGGAGACCACTAGAGTTGGAAGATGGGCTGTTATTAGGAAACAGCACAGTAAGGTTGTAATGGTGACAGCAGCTCCAGGACTGCTGTATGTGGTTTGGAAAAGGGGGGAGTTTCTTATCCCTCATACTTCTCTTAGCTGCTTAACACAGCTCCTGAGAAAGAAAGATCTGGGCACATAGAATAGCCTGAAGCAGGAGAGTGTTTGGCTGTAATATTTCTTTCTAAAGTTCAGACAGAAGTTGTAACAAATAGGTACAATTAGTGGCTTTCTTCACCAAATGGAGTGATACCTCAGATGAGCTTTTCCTATTCTCTAAGTTCCCTGGAAAATTATGTGCATCATCACTTGTTCAGGGAAGACATTGATGCCAGCTCACATAGCTACTGGCTGAGAAGTGATGTGCAGTTTGAGAACGGTTAATGTTTCTTTTTCACTGCATAGCCAAAATAAGACAGAGCTATACTGCAGACTCTTTCCCACTTACACTCTGGGGATTCTGAAATATTTCACTTTTCCTGGTAGCTATATGCAGCAAAACAAAACATCAGGCAGTAGTTTACATTCTTGCTGCCTGCTTTATTTAGCCCCAACCCTGAAGTGACTCTGGGCATTTATAAAAAGAGAACTCTCACAACACTGAGCCCATGTGAAAGATGGTGTTGGCTTTCCTCTGCGGAGATTAAAAACAGAGGGTGTGCTGTAGAGTGCCAAGCCTAACTTCATGGCCACGGTAAGCCAGGGAGCCTGTTTTCTGCCCCATCACTGACTGTGTAATACTCTCTGCAAAAGTTTGTTGTGGGTTAACGGTGTGATTTTTCATGATGATAATCTTTCTTTCCATGTGAATTCAGTGGTTTGAAGGTGTGACTGACGCTTAAATTTGAATCTAGATCAAAGCAGGACAGTCCTCCCGAGGAGAAGGAAGTATGTATTGCAAAATTGATTTGAATTGCCATTGCCCAGAAACTGCTATTTGCATTAGTAGAACTCATATTAGGTTAGAACAGAAGCACTTTATATCCCTAAAAATTAGGGACTTCTCAGTGTTATCATAATCACATCGTTTGATAAAAAGTAATAGAATATAGCCTGTTTTTTTTTTTCTATATTCCAGCATCTTCATGCCAACAAAAGACAGTAAATTACACATTAACATTGGGAAAACACTTAGTTTTTTTGAGGGGGGAGGTGGGTAGGGTGCTTTTTTGTTGTTGTTTTAGACATCTTAAGTGCAGCTTACCATCTAAAAGCAACGAGGATAGATAGTCCAGTGGAAGTTTTCCTTAGGTTGCTATTCCTCAAAGGCCATAGTTCAGAACTTCCCCAAAGAACATCGACACCCTTAGGAATAATGTAAAAGAGCCTGGTGGCATCGGGGAGAATTACATGATGGTAAGGGCTCTGGAGAAAGCATGCTCTGGCAGCCTATTTTCCTTATAGATGTGGATGCTTAAAACAGGAATCTCTCTTTGAGAAGGGGACAGGGCAGAATACAAATAAATCAATACACCAGAAATGCTTGTGGGATAAAATATTTCAGTCTTTCAGGCAGCTAAAGTCCAGACATTCAGGGGAAGTAAGTTAAATAAGTGGTTCTGCATTTGAATGAGAACATTCATCTTGTTTGTCAAAGTCCCACAGATATTCTTCAAAATGACAGAAGTGTCTGACCACATTTCCCCCCTTGCCTACCCTGAATGAACTTGTGAACTAGTTAGGCGCTATCTGGGTTCCGGACATTTCAATAGTTTTGGCTCTATTCTAACATTCAGCCTAGAGGAATTCCTGTTAATTTTGTTTATGCTCTGTATTAAGCTTTTGTTTTGTTACCTCAAGTCTTTGCTGTGGGTTGAATGCATTAATGGGAAAACTATTTTATCTGGTGAAATCTACATTTCCATAATTTTGAGCAATGTCTACTTTCTCTGAAAACATCCTACACAAAGATCCAGAGTCCAAACATTCCTGAACTTTGTGTTTGGGTTGTTGAGATACACGTGGATCTAGACTTCAGTTCTGCAAGTGACTTTTCTCTATATATGATGGGGAGAAACAAAAGCTTAATGCTCTGCATCTGAATTTGTTATGGGTAGCTCTAAACCTCAAATAATTTTAGATCTTTAGAGCCATTAATTGTATGAGTATGTTGTGGAACCTGTGACTGGGAGGAGTGCTTGCTACTTCCTTAGCAGTGGGCAATAAAGTTAAGCACCATTGTGGGTGTGCTGGATACTATTACGTGGGAGCCTACAGTTAGCAAATCCAGAAAGTTGTGTTTTAAGCATGTTCTCTTGGCAAGTGTTATAACATCAGGATGATCACATTGAGGAGCCTAGAAAAGATCAAGGTTTCTTTCACAAAGCACAGTGTGGAAATAGCCAGCCATCCTCATACCACAACTATTGTGCAACCTGCACCATCAAAAGGAACATTCTTTCAGCTGCGTTTCTGGGTAAGCATCACAATGCAAATATCAAGATGAAATGATGCCAAATCCATCAGTCTCATAGATCTTGGATTAGTCTGTCAGGTGCATATACTACCTAAAGTCATTCCATTTGATTATCTGGTGTGGTGAGGCAATCCTGTTAAGTCTTCTGACATACTAAGTGTGTGCTTGTACTGACCAATCCACTGAAACTGTTCATACCTTTACTATAACTCAAAACATAGCCACCATTTTGCCCCATGAAGGTTTTTTTAATATGCCCTGGTTTTTTGGGTTTGTTTTTTTTTTGTCACGTCAGGAAATTTTGCAAAAATTTGTACTTGAATGGTTAAACTTGGCTCAGACCCTATGACCCGTCTTTTTTTCTCCTGTAATTTTTAAATCTATAGATATAGAGAGATTTAGAAGATTGGATTTTGCTTGACCATTGCCCTTTGTTTTTATGTCCCGATATATTAGGCATAAAGCAATATAATCATCCTTGGATTATAACGAATAAGATCTTGAAGGCAGTAAAAAAAACCCCAAAAAACCCAGCAAAACTGTTTTGATATTCTTTAAATTAAAAATATATATAATTTTACATAATCCCTGAGTGAAGAAGTGAAAAGAGTCGGAAGGCATTAGTCTGTTAATTACTACACTTGTGTATGTAGAAGCAAATTAATTATTTCGGTTCCTGCATATTAGCCTTCTGGCTGTCTTGATTCACCTTAACTTCAGAGAGTGGTGTCACGTGCAGTATTCACCTGAGGGAGGGGAGAGTCCCTCCCTTCTCTGTCCCACCATGCCCCGTGCAAGAGGACATCTGTGTTGATTTTCCAGGTACAGTGACCGGTACTTGTCTGAAGCTTTGAGATCAAACTGGGGGAAACTGCAAACAACAAAAAGAAACAGAAATATATTTCATCTGGTTAAAAACCATTTTTTCTTCCCACTTCCATGATCATCAGATGGATTATATTTCTGCTCTCCCCATGAAATAACTTGACAGTTCACTTTGGAACTAGTCAAGGTCTAGGAAAGGTGAGACTGCGTCACAGGTTATGGGATGGGGTAGCACTGATCGGATGGGAACTAACAGATTAGCTCAATATATTACAAGCCAAATTTATAAAGTGGGCTTTGACTTGACCAGGACAACAGGAGCCTTGTCTGACCAGCTGTCACCAGGACTGGCACTAGTTATGAGACTGGACTTGGTCTTAGAGTTTCACTGGGGAAAGATTTAGCACCAAGAAGTTTCCATTTGCTTGCCTGCTTGTGTAATGGATGATACGTCTCCTTCTTTGCTATTTCAGGTTTTTCCTGGCTCTCACAGCAGCATCTCGTAATATCATAACATCCTTTATTTAGACCTTATGTGAGGAGGAACTCAGGTTGGTTGTTTATTTATGCTTGGAAATGGGTTACTTTCTGTATGGCTTTCCTTCAGCATAGAGATGAGAAGGGACTGACTCATCTCAAAATAAGGCAAATTAAACACTGGCGAAACCAAGAGTAACTCTGTTTTTGCTGTCAGACTATTCTAAGTGATAACTTGATCTGCTGATTATCGGAAAAAATATTTTAAGAAGAAAAAGACCTGACTTGGTTTTCCTTTTAAAACTTGAACAGAACTATTTATCAGACTCCCATCTCTTAAAAATTTCCTCCCTTCATTGTTTTTCGTGTGTCTCTGCATTTCCTGATTCTGACCTCAACTGAAACTAGCATAAATGTTTCTGCTCAGGAGGCTTGGATGTTATGGTAGGTACTGGATAAGCATCCTTCCCTGGTGATGGTATTGATAACTGATGATAAATCGGACCTCTTTCTAGTCTTAAGCCCATAACTTACCTTGTATGAGCAGCATTTATAGATGTGCTTTAATGCTAGAGAATTGTGGTGAGACTGAGGAAAAGTTCTGTAAGTACTTCCTTTATTGTATGAGTATCACTGGTTGGATTGATTAGAAAGAAAATTTCTGTGATAAAAATGATCATGAACCAAGTACTGCAGAGGTAAACGACAGGATTGGTGAAAATACAGAATAGCCCTGTTAAGTAATTCAAGTTCAGCAGCTTTAACTGTAAACATCATTAGTGTATAACAAGGTTGACACTTCTTCTTCTAACTTAAGACGTTTGTCTTCACTGATCCACAAGGATCTCACCAGTTTGGTGCTTGCTCTTTGAACATTTTCTGGAGGGGCATCTGGCAATATGAACCTGCCTTTCTGAAACTTCATGGTAGGGCCAATCTCCGTTGTCTTCCTCAGCTCTAGCTTTGGCTAAAATGTGGTTTCTTCCTGGGTATGGTGAAGACAGCATTGGAATGGATCTCTGCTGTGAGCAAGCTGATGCCACCTTCAAGGCCTCTTTTCTGCCAGTAGAGCAGTGCTCGTGACATTTCAGGTAACCGTGGTGTGAAGGGTCTGCCTTGCTGCTCAAAGCTGTTAGCTTGTCAGGCAGACACAGAAGTCTCTGTAACCTATTTATTCTTTGCCTTTTTTTTCTTGTGGTAACTGCCAGAAAGCATCTTAAACCACGTCAGTTAGGTCTCATCCTGCTCCCATTTAATCACAGGCAAGTCTCCAGTTGACTTAACTGGGGCAGAATCCAGCCCATTGTGCTTGTGGCTTTGTTCTCAAGAGCTCGACTGAGACTACTAATTCACTGCACCCAAGACAGATGGTGGATTACATTAACAGCACTTTCAAAGAGAAAACTGGTCTGTGCAGGCTTTTTCTTGATGTTGTCTCATACGTGGTTTGTTTTGTTTTAAAACTCTGTTTGTATTTAAGATAAATCCATTTATTTTTTTTTCCCTTTCTAAAAGGTTTCTGTTTTTAAAAAAATTCTAAGCCCCCTTCTGCCGAAGTTAAAAATCGTGGCAAAGACTGTGCTGTAACCCTTCAAGGATTAACCAATTGCTTTGTTCCCAAAATTGTTTTGAAAGATCCAGGACCATCCTCCTGGTACAAGCCTGTGGAGGTACTGCTCCATACAGAGTGTGCCTTGCTGGCCTGAGCTGGCTCCCCTTGACAACCGAGGGAGCCCTTCCAGTGGCAATGGAGGATCAAGCTCTAAGGGCACATCTCGCTCCCAACCATTAAGCAAACTCTTTGGACTGAATTTACAACCTCTTGACCCCTCTTACTGACTCATCTTTGCCAAGCCAATATGAGCAGTCCCATGGAAGTTTGGTAACAGAAGTATTGTCCAGGTGAAGTGCTGGACAAGAAGTTACAGTGTGGTCCTCAACGTCTTTGAATACAGCTGTGCTGAGTGATGATATAAAGTGTGATTAAATCCAAGATGTTGTTTAATGCTTTGTTAAACCTATGTTATGGTTTGACAAAATATATTAAGAACATTTTTAGCTGATTGCAACTGTTCCTTCTAGCCTTAAAATTTACACAGTACCATTTGTTTGAAATATTTAAACACAGATTTCAAACAACTGCAAAGTTATTTTCATCCTGCCTAGTTAGAAAAGAATCACATACCACCCAATGAATTTTCAGTGTTGCTGCTACTAACAGACCTGAGTACAGTTATGAATATGTCATTAAATTTTCACCCTATGATGAATGCAGGGAGAACTAGGAATCATGGGGTAATTTGTATTCCACAGCAGGACACATTCCATGGGAAAAGTCCAGCCATCGAAAAAATTTGAATATAGGAACCAACAAAAACGGAGCTCTTGAGTTATTTAATTTATAATTATATGCTTAAGAGCCATATTTTTACTTGTGAGTCAACTGGTACATCCTGGGACCAAAATTTATACCTGAAAATGTGTACTGGAATGCTACCGATGGGAAGAAAAACTAAATTTATGCAAGATATTCAGCTTGTATAAACTTTTGTAGTGCTGCTCGCCACCAGAACTGTGCTGCTTAAGGACTGTGTTTATTAAGGTTGAAATAACCCAAAGGTCTTGATCCTTAAAACCAACATTTTTAAACAGCCTAACTCCCTGATCAGTTGGATTTAATATCTCTATATATGTATCACACCTATAATTTTATGCAATAGGAGATCCCATATTATTTCATTAATGAGATAGGAAAGCATTGAGAATTAAAAAACATAAATTGTTATAAAATAGATTTAGGATCAGGGCTATGCTCAAAAAAGTATCACTGCCACGGTAAATAGCCCCACTTGAAGAAAATCTGCAATACTCTTCTCTTTCATAAGACTTAAAGCATTGCTGTGGCCAAAATGAACCATCAGGAGAGATTCTGATGCAGAGTCTGCTTTCTTTTGTATAGTTTCACTTTATGTTAATATCATAGTACCTTCCAGTATGCATAAGCCAAACGACTAACATCTGTCTAGGTGGCTGTTCTATATCATAACATGCATGATATTAAAACAGTGAGATTTTAATTTCTAAAATCTGTTCAAATTTGCATGGAGGAGACTTCAGATGTAGTAACATTTTACTCTCTGTTAAAAAGTAAGTATTGCTATTACACCCAATAATTCTAGTTTGTTTTTATCTTAGGATGTGTGTGAAAGGCTGACAGACAGAAATCATCTTGGTAAATAAGGAAATTTTGTCTTGAATTCCTTGACAAGGTATAAATATGGAACTATGTGAAATTATTTTTAGAGTCATATTATGAATATGGGCACACTTTAAATCCAGATCAAATATGCATCCTAATATACAAATATTAGGTAATATACTAGTAGGTAATCAGATGTTCCCTGGTAAAATTTGGTACATTTCCAAAAGAGATGGCCCTTGGTGCCAAAAAATCAAGAAATACTTGAGACATGATGTATTTCAAAGACAGACTTGCTATGAGAAATTCCAAGCCATGCCAGCTGAATCCAAAAGGACCAGAGACCTTGGGGTATGTAGAAGAGGAACATGATTTTATACTTTATGGTTCTAAATGCAACTTATTTGATATATTACCAGTGAAAATATGATGACATTTAAAGGCAATTCATGTTTTATCTTGACATTTTCTGGGTAGGTTACTTAGTATAAAAATCACAAATCTAAGCTAACATGTATTTTTCTCTGGATTCATATCCCTGCTCCAAATTAGGAACCTTGAGTACAGTAAATTAGTCCTAGAATATTACATACTGCATTTTATATGGAAAACCTTTTATAATAACCCCATTTTGTAAGCTACAATGTGAATCTGTGATTACCAGTAATATGCGTCCATAGAACTCAATGACTGTCTCAAATCAAGGCAATTAACCCCCTTCAAGGCAATTAACTTGATCCTGGGCTTTAAAGTCTCTAGCATGTTGATGCAGTGTTGTATAGATTTTTTTCTTTTAAAAAAATAAGAAAATCTTAAAATTTTCCACAGAAAGCAGCTCAGCTTTCTGAGTGAGTAAGTCAGTTGGCAAAGGTCTTTCTTCTGTCAAATCAGTCAGTGGATGATGCCCCTCTTGTGCAAAACCCATTGGAATGGATAAACAAGAGCTGGTGGGGTAGAGAAGAGGTCTTTTAGATGGTCGCAAAAAGTTGAGAAGATGGGGCAGTATGCAAATGCTCTTTCATAAGCTCCACTGAACAAATGCTGGTTGAAGGGAAGGCATGTAGCTGAACTAAGGTTAAATAACCAAGAATTACACCAAGGACAAAGACGACCTTTGTTAAAAAAAAAAATCTTTAAAATGAAAAATTGGTATTTCTACTTAATATTGGTTGCAGAAGTTATTAGAAGTTGGGAACATTATTATCTTTCTTTCTACTTGGAGGAGACTTGGAATGTGCCTTCCAGCACATATTGTTTTAGTTTATGTGGTAGCTGCATCCGAGTCCTAGTATCTGTCAGACTGTCCAGTCTGCCTGCTGACACTGGAAACCTGTTAGGTGCAAGAGAAGCAGAGAGCAAGCTGAAGCAGATGGTGCTGATGCTACACTATCAGCACAAGCTGTGTTTTGAGGGAGGGATTGCTTTGGGATGGATTTAGTGTGGTCCCCTGTAATGAAAGTCCCCAGGATGCATGTGGTTTGAAGCTATGCCTATCTCCTCCAGGTCCCATGTCCTTGGTAGGAGTCGGCGTATATTTGGTGCACATCTGGAACATGGTACACATGGACTGAAGGAATTTAGTCCATGTGTAGTGAAATCAATCCATTAATTGAACTAATACCCAGCAAGTGGGGATGACCTGGGAATTTGAATCAAAACTGCACCACTGCTCTGAACCAAAACATAACTGTAGGTGATGTATCTTCTCTTCTTTGTTGAACCTTACATTGGTAATTTGGTAAAGGAAGAGGTCTGTCTTTACTATCCAGATAAAACTAGAAATAAAAATAAGGCTTTTTTTTTTTTACAGGTGGTGTTCCAAGACCAATATGAAAACCAGGATTTAATTTCATTGACTCAAATGCCAGCTAACTTTGAAGACAAGTAAGTCAATTTTTTGCAGCAAAATGCTATAACTGAGAAGCATTGAAAAATGAAAAGAAAACTTTTGTAATTAACCTCAAATGTGCATTAATATGTAAATATAATCATGAGACCTGTCTAAATGTGAAGTCTTTATGTGTACTCAAATCTGTTTGCTTTATTTTTCTTAAATGCAAATGATCATACAGGCAAAGAATTATTTTGATTGGCAAAACTGCTATAATTTCTTTTGTTTAACTTCATATAACTAACTTCATTTCACATTGCATTAAATAGGGGTTTCTTTCTCCTGACATGGGGATAACTCAACCTTTTGGAAAAGGTGACTATTACTACAATGAGTGTTGCACTTCACAGAAAGTTTTGCTGCTGCCCTGTAGTCTCGGAGGCAAAGAAAAACTTTTAGTGACTCACAGCCTGATTCTCTGTGTTTTTCCTCACATATTTTTACACATAAAAATGGACAGTATGTATCACTACTGAGACCTAACCTGAAAAAAAGACCTCAAAACACATATCTTTTTCATTTATTACCTTTTTAAAGTTACTTTCCCAAACATTAGCTATACCTGTAACAGTCCTCCCCTTCCCTCACCCTGCAATATCTGTCTGAAATAAATTAAAATTTTTAGAAACTTTTACAAACTCATATAAATCATGGCGAACTGCTTTATTCAGAAAAATCTTCCAAATCTTCCAAATTTTACAAAAGTGTCTTTTCAGTGTTCAAACGGTTTGAAGACAGTTCCAAATGTTGAACGCGCTACTGAGCATTTCAATACTAGAAAAAATTAAACTCAAATAGTAGATTAATTTATACCCTCTTTTGAATGTCAAGCAAAGTAAAACATGCTGTTTGGACATCTCATAATGTAGGCTCTCTAGTATGCTTCCAAAAGATGATTTTTATGGACTTCTTCATGTTGCCGTGTGTGGCAACATGTATGCAGTATGTATGCAGGTTGGAGCTGGCTAATCAGAGCTTACTATCAGTAGAGTATAGAAAGGAAGTGAGATATCTGCAAAAAATGTGAAGGGCAAGGGCCATGAAGAACCAAATGGGGAAAATGTGAGGAAAAGTGGGATGGAAAAACACCCTCAGCAGCTGTCTGCCCCAAAGAGTCTGACAGTGCAGATCCAAGTGTTCTTGCAGTGAGAAAGGGTTTAGAAAGGAGATGTCAGGGAATGTTGACTTGCTCGATGGAAATCTTGACAAAACGTCTGGTCGACTCATTTCCCTGATAGTCACAGAGATTGCTCCTGTCTATTTTTCCCTGTGCAGAGGCATTCTTTCTCCTGCCTTATGAGGGCCCTGTGAAACAGAAAAGAAGAAGATGGCATCTCAAGCTAATTCTATAAACACTGCTATCAGAAGAGACATTTAAAACTATTGTAAAAAGACCCATTGTGCAACTGGAGACTTGGAACAAGAATGGCTTATAGCTCAACCATTGTTAAAGGTTAATGTTCCTATCATTGCATTCCTTTTTCTAGTTCCCATAACCAGGCTGTAATGATAGATAAATATATGAGCTATTTCTTTGTGTTGGCAAAATCACAATTCAGAAAGACATAGTTTCCTAAGTTATTTTTAAACTAATATGCTGGTTTATAGCTAGATGAACAAAACCATCTTTTTTAAGAAAAAAAAAAAAAGGAGAAAGCTATTTTATGTTATGCTGTTCTTGCAGAAAGCAAGCATTTGTGTCTATCACAACAGGGTAACAGCTTTCTGAAGTCAACTCATGAACTGAAAAGGAAACTAATTAAAACAATAACATTAATTTAATGTTGCCAAATGTTAACCAATCTGGTACTTTCCATAATTATTTTTACTGTTGTAAAATAATTCAAACATCTTTGTCATTGTTTTGTATTGTTATGTTCCTGTAAGTGCTGAATGCTGATTCCAAGGCAGAAATTCTATTTACTGTTAGCTGACCGAGTAACAGAGTCTGCACATCTCTCTTCCCAGCTCTTCCAGTTTTCATACAAGGAGCAAAGTAATGTCTCCTATATTGTAGTGAGTTGCTCTGCTGCTTTCTTAGTGCATGAAGGGTGATTTCAATCAGTGAGGTGCTCTGATAAAAAGTTATAACTTCTAGGCAACTCTGTAGTTCAAGGAATAAAAGTTTTCTTAGGGCATGGCAGCAGGAGAGGATCTTCTTAGCTCAGGCTTTCTTTAAAATTCAAGGAAGAGAAGATTCAGTCTTCATAGTCTCATCAGATTTAAAAAAGCTTCTTAGTTTCTATAAAATTCATCTTGCCCAGCTGCTCGAACACCTGGAAGATTGCAGGTACTTCTGAGCTGGTGGGTTCTAGTGGTGGAGCTTGCACATTGTTCATTTTGTTTTTTGTGGTTCTGTGAGTTCTTAATGCATCATAGCCTCTTCAAAAAAGCTGAATGCCATATTACTGTTACTGGTTATAGGTTTTCTGGTTCAGGGACAAATGGAGAAGAAGAAACAGGCCAGCTGCAGCTACCTATTTTTGTAGTCCAATCTACTGGAACTTTACGTTTTTGAACTCAAAGTAACCCCAAATAATTTTTTTTTTCAGGGAAGAAAAGCACTCCGTTAACTCCTTCCTGGCTTGTGATGGATTTGGAGGGAAGTAAATAATTCCTCCTTTAACAATCTCAAGGAATATATCCATGAAAGGTAAGTTACTCGCATTAGACTTTTTGGGGTCATGGTTCCACGGCAGTAGAATATCCTAGTGAACAGAGACACTTAAACTTGGGCTCCAGATGGTGTCTTTGTTCCCTGCAGAGATTCAATGTATCAGATTATTCTTTCGTGTGTTAAACCATCCTAACAAAAGAGATGGATAGTAATTCCTGTTAAAGAAAATCTTATCAAAAGGTTTTTGGAAAAACTTGAACTTTCTATTTCTTATACACAGGAAGAAATAATGAAGGTCCTTCTGAAATTGCTTTCCATATATGAGTGGTATAGTTGCCAATCTTGTTTAGGTAACTTCTTATGGAAAATTTAGACTCTCTTTCAAAAAAAAAAAAAAACCCCACCCAACTAACAAAGCCTCCAACCCGAAACACAAACCAAAGAGAAAAGTGTACATATATTAACTTTTCAGCAAAGGACAAATACTGACAGTGCTTGTCTGTGAACCCTGAACTGCCCTTTAACCATTTTCTGAAGTTTTTAACTCTGTAGTCCAAAAAAACCTGCTCAAAAATTATGGGCATTACCTATTTGGTTACTGCTATAGCGATACTGAATGCAGAGAACTAATAACGCACGATTGTCAGCTTTTTTTTTTCTTTTTTCATCATTAAAGAAGCTTCCTTCATCTGTTCCTTGTGCAGCCTCCTGCTAGCACTGCTGTGTGAAGGTTGTTTATGCAGAGGAGCAGGTAGTGCTGTTTACAAGCTCCCTGTGGGTACAAATAGAATTTGTTCCCTGTTAGGACCGAAGTAGCAAGTCTGATATGTTTTTTCGGGTTATACTTTTCCTCTATAGGCTGCTTCCAAACTTCTGTACAACTCTTCTGTTGTGTCAGAAACATCAGGGAAAAGAATCTGTGGTATTTGAGGGGGAGGTTATGAGAGTGGCAGCAGTAGTTTGAGCTAAATAAGTTTTAACAGATACAATGATACACAACTGTTATTTCCATATCTTTTGCCTCTCTTTCAATAATGTGTTAAAGACTTGAATTTCTCATTTTGTTCACAGTTGTGAGATACACTCTTTCAAAAGTGAACGGACACTATTTGGTAGTATTATTTTGTCTGCTGATAAATCAGGTGTAAATCAGGTAAGGGATGAGACAAACACATGTCATATGTGTACAGTAAGAGACATACAGGGAGGAGATACCTGCACTTTTAAAGTCCTTTGGTTACTAGTGCTTATGTGGAAAAATCATGTTAATTCTGCTTTTCTCGTCAGACACAACATACTCGGCTCTTTTCAAAACCTAGAAATCACACATTAGCCTCTGGTTTGCCTTCACTGTGATATTAAAAACAATGTGGCTTCAGATACCACTTCAAATGCAATCTTGTTAAAACCTTGCAAATTTTAACAATGAGTTATGCCTATAGATTTTGGTTTATGGTAAAAGACAGATTATAATAATACAGTGAATTGCATGAACATTTACCCCTAACATGCATGAATTTTTAAGAAAAGAGAAGATCAATAAAATTTAAAAAATCTAAGAGGAATTTTGTTCAAGAGGTCTCTTCAGAGTGGAAAATTGTAAAGTAGCAAAAAATACTGTATTTATTTAAATAGGATGATATATATTACACACACTTTAGTTGATGACATATAACATGAAGATTTGGGAGGTTATTTAGTAAGTTACCCTGTGCTCTCAAGGCTGTTCCCTGCAGTTTTACTAAAGATGTTTTAAAAACCTGCACAACTACCAGATTTCAGGAGACTTAATGTAAAATGACACCTGTACTTATGCAACACAGTATATTACTCCAATTTTTGCAGAATATAATCCCGAATACTGAGGTTTTACAAAAATCAGCATGATTCAAGTTTTAGTTCATTTCTATTCAGAATAAAAATTAACCTGATTCAGAAGCATAGTTTTTATTAGGAACAGCAAAATTATAATGCGTTTTTGCCAAATGGAAAGTTAGTATGTGACTTACTGGTTTCAGAGTTACAGATATTATTTTTTT
Source organism: Scolopax mira (assembly GCA_004320125.1). Classification (NCBI taxonomy): domain Eukaryota; kingdom Metazoa; phylum Chordata; class Aves; order Charadriiformes; family Scolopacidae; genus Scolopax; species Scolopax mira. The sequence goes on from BJBW01005538.1 coordinate 121,032, forward strand.
AAATCCAATTTTAGTTTAGTTTTGCTTTAGGTTTTTTAAACATTTCCATGGAGAAAGTGTCATATTTTTTTATGTAATAGATTTTCATCTGGACTGATAATGAAGCTTAAAACTTCAGCATGGAGATTCAAGCTTTAACTTTAAAAAGTTTCATAAAAAGAGTAGTAACAGCATAATGAATTGTAAGAAAGGAGAATGTTAATTTTTTCACTGTAGATATTCCAATTAGATTTTTGTGAACCCCAAAAATGTTTCGAAAATATGGTTTGCAAACCATCCCACTCTTTCTGAAAGGGCAGTGTTTTAAATCAAAGCAGTTCAATTTATCTTAAAAAAATAAAACATTCAAAATCTCACAAAAAGAATATGTTGATGCATATTCTAATACATCTGATTAGATATTACATTTTATTAGAATATGGTGTTAAAAACATGCAATATAACTTGTAAGGGGATATGAACAACCTCAGGTCAATTTCTTAGTACACTTGTCACATTTCCACACAAAAAGGGAAATGCATTTAACAGCTAGTAATTTTGATTTCTTATTATAAAAAAAAAAATCATACTGTGATCCTCCACCAGCATGGAGATAGTAGTAAGTATTATATATTTTCAATATACATATAGTACTTCTTGATTTCAAAGGAACTACCCCTGCCTTGGAATTAGTAGCGATATTAATTTTGAATTATCTGAATTATCTTAACTGTTTGTGGATTTAAGAAAATAAAAAACTCTAATACATCCAGAACAGGACAGTGTTTGTTGTTATATTCTTTGGTTGGACAAAATAATTTTCCATTAAATATGAAATAATATCTTTACCTATAAATGTTTGAGTGCAGAGACATGAAAAAAAGTGTAAGAAAAACTGATAAGCCACAGTTTCAAAATACCTTAATTTTTTGCAAGCTCCTGAAATTCTTCTATTTTGTTCTTCTTTTTAAAACATAATCTGAATACTGCTCAATACTGATTAAACCCCAGAATTTTCACTGTCAGAAACTGCAGCACTTCAAAATACATTTTCAATTGGCCCAAATAATCAAGACATCTTTCAATTCAGAGGCAATGGATAATTTGAGGTTGGTCATCCAGGTTGCTCTTGGTGGTGCAGATCTTTGTTACATCGTGTATAGGTTTTCTTACAAATAGTTTTGTTACGCATGTAAAGTTACTTTTGAGGTAGACAACACAAAGATGGCTTGTTGATAAATAAGTCTGTCTCTTCCATGTAAAACCAATTCAAGTAACAAGAAGTGACTGCCCCAAAAGTGCAGTGAGTGCCACGTTTAGCAGTGTTTGGGTGTTCACATTTACAGTGCAAACCTCCTAGCACCACCTTCACCCCAATATGATGTCAAGAGAGGTTAGCTCCGATCAAACATCTTCAATGGCAGTGACTCATGCTGAGGCATATGAAATTAACAATGTTTGCATTTTTGATAGTAGTAATGTTATTAACTCTTTACATAAAAGAAATGGGAAAGAAGGAAAAGGGACAGCATTCTCCTTTCTGGTAGCTACATTATAAAGTATTTGTAGCTTTCAAAATAAATGACTATTTTTTTCCAATTTTTTGAAGGGGAAAAAATCCTCCTGAGATGCAATCTTAAGCAAAGTACAAGAAGTTCCCGAAGGATACTAAACATGAACAAAAACATTTCCAGCATTCTTATAATAATGCTGTGTTTACTTTGTCAATTAATGATTCATTACCCAAAACAGCTTGTGCGTTACAAATGGTTCTGCATTATATTTATGGAGCTGCAAACTGTAAAAGGCAAAAATGGCTTCACTTTTCCTGCAACCATTTGTTTTTCCTGAACTCTGAAAAACAGAGTTGTAGAGTGTATAATATATCATCTGTTTATTTACTTAGTCCTCTAGTGCCTTTGCTCTATGACGAGGAGCTCCTATCCTATGAAGTTTACTGCTGTAGGAACTACCAGATCTAGGTTATCTTTGTTTTCCTTTACAAAATGCTAGCAGGAATGTAGGCAGGCTTTGCAGACTGGATATACAGTCTGGAATTAGTCACCTAAGTCTGGGAGTAGTAGGCAGAGGGTGAGATGTGGTTTCTAGTCCTGTTTCTTTAGATCTAGAGAGCCTTACCACAGTTTCTACTGCTGTCATGGGTGAACAGGGCCTTCTGTTGGGTCTGAGCAAAGAGTCTTGGGCCCCAAATAACATCTATTTCCTTTTCAAGGAGACACGTTGCCCCATTACCTGCGTGGGCAGAGGGACAATGTAACCCCGTTATTGCAGTGTGCCCAGAAGCTAAAGGCACAAAGGCAATTGGTTTCCAAGAGCCATTATAAGTCAGCCATGCAATTTCTGCAAGACAGGAAAGAGATCAGACAAAGTATTCAGTTGGTGCAAATCAGTCCAGCTTGTCACTGACTTTAATGGAATTGGTTGATTTATATCCTTTGAGAATCTGACCTATTGCACACAGAGATGGAAAATGTAGTGCAGTTTTCTTCAGTGGGAGTTGTGCTCCCCTGTCCAAGGCACAGTATAATCACGTGTGTAATATAACTGAGTCCCTGCAGCTGTGGGAGATACATCTCAGATTTCCCCACTTTGGTGTTGTTAAAATTATAGCAGAGCTTTTCAGTCACATAACATTTTTATTTTATTTTATTACCATTGGGCATCTGAGTCTGGCTAAACACGTGGTTGTAACTTTATTAGACTTTTTCTAAAATTAATCACACCCCTTTCACCCTTGATGGCTTCCACCTCAATAAATTACATCATAAATGGGCATAGGTGAAAGCTGGAATCTTCTAGCATTAGTCTAAAATAACAGGTTTAATGGTTTTACATTGCACATAATGGTTACAGAATTTAATCAAAAGCCCAACATGGAAAAAAATCTTGTCTTCAAAAGGCCATACTAAACAGACATTGCCCCTGCTGGTGCCAAAAGATTCAAGTTGTTTATCTGCAGTCTTATCTTCAGTACAGTTTGTTTGGCATTCAGACACAGGTTCACAGAGGGATATACTCAAAGAGATGCTTTGCACTGCATCACTATACTGCTCTCCACTTGGCTTTTATGTAATGGAGCTCACTCATGAGCTGTGAGGGAGAAGGGCTTTGGATGATAATGAAACCTTCCCTTACAGAAGGTATATATACTATGAAAATACACCTGACATTTACATATTTGCCAAAACTGGTGTCACTTGGATAGTATTAATATCGACAAAGTAGTATTGGATAGTATCTGTAAATCATCAACTTTTTCCCCTTGACAATTATTTTTGTTATCAGTTTTTATGATCATTATGTGTCTTGTGAATGCTGGATAAATAGGGTGATACAAATTTTAGAGTTGTAAGAACACAAAAGATACTTGCAGGCAACAAGTATAAAACAAGCATAAAACAAATTGGGGCCAAAGCCTAGACATTTGAATTTCATTTATGTGATTCTTATCTCTGTCATTCATTGCCTCTTTGGAAGATTGACAGTAAAGTCTTCCCACACAAGAAATGGTAAAAGGTCAGCAGCAGAGTTGGCCAAACAGTAGAGTATCATTTTTCCTTATTGAGTTAATTAAAAATGTAAGGTATATATAATGCATGAAACAATATGCATTATTTTCTTTGATAAGCTTTCTGTATATTTCACTAGTAGTTCTTCTGAAGATCCAGAGAGCCCAGGTCTGGATCCAATACCTTTTAGAAAACAGTAAAATGATGCTAGTTTCTAGCTGAGTAAAGGTAAGACTCAGCTATGGAAACTGAATAAGGACTCTACTCTGCAGGTTGGGATTTGAGTGAATTTTCAGGGTGACACAGGCAAGATACAAAATTGGTGTCACACCATCCTTTGGAAGGGGCTGCTCTCTTCAGGATTTCCAGAGACTTCCAGGAATTTCACCACTATTCAGTTTCAGGAGGAAGAATTACTGTTACCTTCCCAGAAAGGACACATGAAGAGTTGGATGGAAGTAAGACCACAAAAAATTTTAGATCTTCTTTTGAAAAGCTTCTGTTGTGAGTATGCTGGGTGGTGTCCTTGTAGACTCTTGCTGATAGCCTTTAATTTCTTCTGACCTTTTTCAGTAGAATTTGGCTTAGTGAGTTGAGTCAAGGTCTTTACGTGAATTAACACACAATGTAAGTCAAGAGTACCTACAGGTTCAGAAAAGACTGCTCAAGAAGTCATCCAATATAGACTTAAAAGTATGCTGTGGCTTGAGAGCATGTTCAATTTTCTTACATTAGCAGTCCTACAGAAGCCACTGGGTGTTGTCACATAAGTGAGGTTAAGAGAATTGGGAATTGTTATTGGATTTTACAGCTCTATAGTGATACACTGTGAAGTGCTTTGGGTACCGCAGAGAAGCTTCTATTCTCAGAGCGTATAGCAGAGGAAAGGCAGCAAAAATATCCAGTCTTTTTGGAGAAAACAAAATCAAGAGACGGAAAGCAGTCTGATGGTGTTGGTACTGATTGTAAGTCCGATGGGATCGATTTGTCTCTTTTTCCTGAATACTTCTCTGTGTTTCCATGCTGTTTTGGTTTGTGAAGAACACTTTTTGAAGCTTCATTTTCTGGCAATGGAAAACCTCAGAATACAGCTGATCTATCAGATAGGTAGAATGATAGAAGAGTCCCGTGCTAGTGTCTTTCTGTCTAAAATCCTTTTGCCTTATGCTATCAGGGGTACTAGGAAGAAAGATGAAAAATATACAGAAGGGCTTGTGACAGGTTAGATGGCTAACTTAGCCACTTTTGTAAACCTGGACCAGTGCCTTCATCTGTAGGCTATCTAGGTAAGTTCGTTTTGCATTCATTGTTGTCATGGTACTCCACCCACATATTCTGATAAATTCCTTTTAATTTGAAAGCATGTTTGTAAAGCATATAATTTTTATTTAATGATTTCTCCTCTGAAAACTCTGGATAACCATTTACATGCAGGCACTACTGATGATTTTTTTTTCTTCTAACAAGTGTTTATATTTTCAATACTTGAGCTAGTTTGTTTAAAGCTACAGCAGTTTTATTCCCTCGGGCTGCAGACAATTCTCTTGTTTTTATCTTTTTTGAGGGGTGATTGGAAAATGATTCTTATGAACAAATATTTTCATATGTAATAAGAAAGAGGATTATGTGATGAAAGCAAGCAGGAAAATTTCTCACATCTAACAAAGTTAGATCAGAGGGGATTAAATAATAGGTGGCAGGTAGATTTACATGATCCTTTGAGGCAAAAAAGACGTTGAAGATACAGTAGAAATATTGCCTGTTAGTATGTAAAATGAGAAGCCCTCGTGGGTTCTTATAAACTGGCAAGTTCAATAAAAACATATTTTCACTGTTTCCACAAATCTTGCTGCTTTGAGAATAGAAGAGATTTGAATGTGCTGAAGCAAAACCATTATGTGTTTTTACGATTAAGTTAATGATTCTCATCTCACTTTTCCCCATACTTTACCGATTTCCTTCCCCCATGGTTTCTTGTCGCAAACAAGATACTGAAGAACTTTGAATAAATCACCTGCTGTCACCTCAGACATATTGTTTTGATGTTGCTTTTTAGCTTATTTCCATATTGAAGTCTTACAGTTGTGTTTCTCTCTCCAGACTCTAATATTATTGCTTTTCTGAGCATTGTTTCTTCATCTGCTTAAGAAAGCCACTTACAGAAGAGCTCTACCAACACCACGCGTAAGAGTAGTGGAGTAAAAAAGACTGAGTATACTCTCTTTATTGGTTGAAATATTTGAATCAGTAAGAATACTTGTAGTCTAGAAACATGTGATTTCATTCTAAAATGCTTGTTTAGCATTGAGTGAAATAGTAATAGAAGTTATTTCTCCTTTGGTGATTCCTTTTTGCACTTAATTTAGGTGATGATTGGGGTTGCTATTACCTCTTGAAATGTTTATCTCACCATTACATCTCCTTCCTCCGTATTCCTCACCTAGAGTGTTTATAATCACAATTAGTCTCCCAAGGGCCTTTTCTTTTGGATGTCTTTTAAAAGGAAGCAATTTATGGGACTGCCCTTATAAAGTCATGAAAATGTACTTTTTTGCAAGGTAGACATGGTTCAGCCTCTCTCGTAACCTAACTCGAAGTGTTGGAGCCATTTCTTTGGGGATTTTTATTCTGTGAAGTTTGTATGGGAGCTGTGTTCTGTCTAGTATTCATGTAGGCGTGTGAATAGAAGCAAAATAAACGAGTGCCAGCCCAAACATTCTAAGCACCTTCTGACACAACCTCAAAAGAGGCAAATAATATTTCAGATTTTGAACTATAGTAATTTAATAACCCACCACTGCTAAGATTGGCACTTGACAGCTTGCGTCCAGTCTGATACTGGCAGATGAAGGACTTGGCATGTGAAATGTTAGAAATCCTTCTCTTTGAAGATCACGGTGCTGGTGCTATGCTTGGATACAAAATTTGTTTTAAATTTCATATCTGCCCTCCAGGATTTGGCCTGTTAGCATCTGAGGCTTTGGTTACAGGCTTATTGCTAGTGGATGCATTCTCTCCCTTTATGAACCCCATTGAGTACTTCAGTTACACAACCTGAGCTGTTCCGATGCTCTAAGACCTTCCTCAGCTCAGCCCTGGATTAGAAAAGGAAAAGAAAAAAAAAAAGAGAAGTAGCACATTTCAAACTTACTAGAATAACTTTTGACATCTGATGGTTAATGCTCAAGACAGTCCCTATCTCATCCCACTATGTATTTATAATCCCTCTTGAATTCCAGCACATTTTGTTTTGACATTTTCTCAAGAGTTACCAAGACAAATATGAGTTGTTTCAATTTACTCCAAAACTCTGATACAAAATAAAAGACACCAAAGACTTATATGATATAAGCAGCTATGTAGTGAATACTTAACCAAGTCATGACAGGAGGGCTCAGGGACTCGGTTTAAAAATGAGATTTTCTTCTTTTTCAATATCCGGTATAACACATGGAGTCAAACCATGAAACATGAAGTCCTGAATGTACAAGACAGGCTTTACTTTAACAATTAAGAGACATATAACAGATGATATCTGGCACCCTCACCCAAAAGAACTTCTTCCTTATATTTTAATGGAACTTCCCATGTTCCAGCTTGTGCCCGTTGCCCCTTGTCCTATCACTGGAAACCGCTGAAAAGAGTCCAGCTCCATCCTCCTTCAACCCACTCTTTAGGAACTTGTAAACATAGATAAGGTCTCCCCTCAGCCTTCTCTTCTCCAGGCTAAAGAGCCCCAGCTTCCTCAGCCTTTCCTCATCAGGAGGATGCTTCAATCCCTTCATCATCTTAGTTGCCCTACATTGGACTCTCCAGTAGTTCTCTGTCCCTCTTGAACTGGGGAGCCCCGAACTGGATGCAGAATTCCAGTTGTGGCAAGCCCAGTGCAGAGTAGAGGGGGAGAATGACCCTGGCCACATTCTTCCCTATACATCCCAGGATTCCATTGGCCCTCTTGGCCACAGGGGCACATAGATACTTTGTTGTCCACCAGGACTCCCAGATCCTTCTTTTCATTAGTGTTTTCTAGAAGATCCACCCTTATCCTATATTGGTGCCTGGGGTTCTTCCTCCCCAGGTGCAATAACGTGGTGATTTTCCAAGATGAACCAGTACTTTTTTCCCCTTCCCTCCTCCTCCCCACTCCTGTCTTCTTGGGTTGCTGTATCTTTCACAACCATTTCAGCAGAACATAGACTCACTTGCTATGTAGCCAACACAAGCAGTGCTGTTTCCTGTTCGTTACTGACCATATTCCCTGCCTTTGGGGAGGCTGGCACTTCACATGTGGCAGAGGGAAGAAGCTACTGCCCTAAAGTGGCTGTTGAAAACTCCTGCTTTATGACTCTTGTCTCCTCTATAGTATAGAATGCCAGGTGAACCTTCCACATGGTCTGAGACCTGCGCATACTTCACAACGTTGCACTTCAGTGAGGTCTGCACCATGTAGACTGAAAACACTGAATTTAACAAACAATTCTGGGATAAAATCCCTGAGTTGTCTCATCACCCTGGAGGTCTTTTCTTGTGGGAAGATAGGGAGCTGTGCCCAGTTGTCTTGATAGATAGATTTGAAAGTATTTCAGGGGCAGGGCTGAATTGGCGCTTGTTGACAATCCTACTTAAATGCTTTTTAGCCTTGTAGAAAACAAAACACTTGTGTAAATGTCTTCAGATTTAAAGTGATGGTTTCTTAGGAAAAATGCTTGGGCATTACATCAGGAAATGCATACAGCCCTCTGCTTAGAACTTGTATAGCCACATCTGAGGCACCTTATTCTGCTTATTCTGCACATGGAAGAGAGATGCTGGAGCAAGCCTACCAGAAGACCACTGTGATGGCTAGGGGGCTAGTGCATAAAGGGAAGCTCAGCTAAATGACTTTATTCAGTCTGGTGAAAAGAAGGTTAGGGGAATCTAGTTGCCTCTCTTCATCAACTGAAACACAGAAGAGTGATAGAGAAGATCATAGAATCATAGAATGGTTTGGGTTGGAAGGGACCTTAAAGATAGTTCCAACTGCTGTGGGTAGGGACACCTCCCACTAGACAAGTTTGCTTAAGGCCCCATCCAGCCTGGCCTCGAACACTTCCAGGGATGGGGCATCCACAGCTTCTCTGGGCAACCTGTTCCAGTGCCTCATTTCGGAATATCTAATCTAAATCTCCTGTCTTTCAGTTTAAAACTGTCACTCTTCATCCTATCACTGCACTGCCTGATAGAGAGTCTCCCTTCCCATATTTTCTGTAAGCCCCCTTTAGGTACTGGAAGGCTGCTCTGAGGTCTACTAGGATCCTTCTTTTGTCCAGGCTGAATAACCTGACTCTCTCAGCCTATATTCACAGGAGATGTGCTCCAGTTCTCTGATCATCTTCTCTGGTCCTGCTCCAACGGGTCCAGGTTTTTCCTGCGCTGAAGACTCCGGAACTGCACACAGTACTCAGGTGAGGTGATTCCATGAGGTCTTACAAGAGTGGAGTAGAGGGGTGGAATCACCTCCCTTGACCTGCTTTTCACACTTCTTTTGAGGCAGCCCAAGATGCAGTTGGCTTTCTGGGCTGCAAGTGCACATTCCTGGGTCAAGTCCTTCTCCTCAGGGCTGCTCTCAATCCATTCTCTACCCAGCCTGTATTTATGCTTGGGATTGCCCTGACCCGGATGCACTTGGTGTTGTTGAATTTCATGAGGTTGGCAAGGGCTCACCTCTCAAGCCTGTTCAGGTTCCTCTGGATGACATCCCTCCCTTCCAGCGTGTCAACCGTGCCACACAGCTTGGTGTCAGCAGTCTTGAAACTCAATCCCACTGTCCGTGTTGCTGACAAAGATGCTGCCTAGAATGCTACTTTAATGAAACTTGATCTAAAAACATCATTCTTCTAATCCTCCGTACCATCCACTTTTGTTAATACCTTAGCAAAGGGTTTCAGTGTTGCTTATGAGACCTTTTGTACTGAGTAAGAATGAATCCCTGTCTCTGGAATCCCAATTCAATGGTTTACTAATAAGATCACCCTTCTTTCTTAATTAAAAAAAAAAAAAATGAGGGCAAGTTCTGAGTTCTCTTCTACTTCTCATTCGTTTCATAACGCTGCAGTTAGTAAGGATACTGAAAAGTCATGAGAAGAAAACTAAATGTTAATAATAATAAAAAAATGGTGTACCTTTCTTGCGGGCTTCTTTACCCCATGAAAAGATACTGCCTGGTTGTGGTCCATGTCTTTATGAAAATGACTATACAAAGGGCATTTATATGAAAAATACAATTAAGTAGATCAATTGAGGTCTTACTCACTTTCCCTGTCTGATTGATTTTAGCCACATCTCCATGTATAGCATGTCTAGTTAGTTGCTGTCTCCAAAGCTAAATATTGATTCTGACGTTAGCTGGCTGGATGAGAGAGGCTACCTTCCACAGAATACCCGTGTTAAAAACTAACTTTCTCATCTAACAGAAACAAAACAAATTCATTATTCATATTTCAATTCCATTATAGGTCTTTATAATTTATTCTAGTTCAATTCCGTCCTGTTATGGTTCCAATGGGGTGCTGTTCATTGCTATTGCTGACCCACTTCCAATAGTGCATTAAGCTATGTGATTAACATCTGTCACATGTTGTTTGTTCTCTCATCTTCTCCCCAGGGATGTAAGTGTGTGCAGTGAAGTGTCCTGTTAATTTGTTATTTTAAATATGCGTGTTGCGATGTATTTATTAATGAAGGCAAGGTCAGGGAAATGGGCCTTACGTTTGGATCAGAAAATGAACAGGTTTGCAATGTAAAATAATAATATTGTCAGTAAAATTAGAGATTTCATTTTATAGGAGTGATGTGATATCACGTTCTTTCTACAGGTTCTGTCAGTGTTTTGTTTCACTACAGTTGTTCTTACAGAATTTCATGTTTACTTAAAGTGAATTATCCCAAGTCTACAATGCTTTATGAACCATATGTTACCTTTTATCTGCAGTAGCAATACTGAAGATATCAGAAATGTGTGCATGTATGGAACTCTCTGACAGTATTTTAACCTTAGAAGGACTGCTAGTAAAAAAAAAAAAAAGGCCTTAATCAAGAAGTGATGGATACAGTTTTATTGCAGTTTAAATTTTTGTTTTATTTCATCTGTGGTTTCTGAAGTGGTTCCTCGTGAAACTTGTCTTTGCTTTCCTTGCTCATTTTTTGTCTAGTTTATTTCTGGTCAGCTTGGCCTGCATAAAAGCTAGAAGCTGTGAGCCACGTTTTAAAAATGTGAAAACTTGGGTTTGTAGTTATTGGGCTGTTTCAGACTGAAGTGTTGGAAACAGCTGGGAGGCTAAGCAGTAACTTTCTGAGAAATACTAATTAATGAAAAATTTAGTGGTCTGGATTGCTTTTAGAGAGAGGCTCATTCCTTGTCAGGTTTCTATATCCACTGGATGTTTACTTTGTTACCCTGAGAGCGCGTTCTAAATGGAAAAAGGGAAGTTTGGGAAAAAAATGCCTGATAACATAAAATGAGAAGCTTATAAATAGGAACTCTGGCTCTCTTAAACTGAATCACTAAACTTTAATTAACCACAGGATTTTAACTCTGAAGATTTCTGATAATGTTTTTCAAGCCACAGAATGCAAGTGTGAGGAAATATTATTATCAAAGGTATACAGGAGTGTATTTTATGTAATTCAGAAAGTTTTCTCTGTGTCTTTACACTGTCTCCAGACTTCCCACGTGGGACTGATTTTCTTTGTCACGCTCAACTCTTTGAAGCAAAGACAATTGCGAAATTTGGCATAACACATTTCAGTACTGCCACTTATATTCCTTCGTCACTCTTCATTTCCTGGTCTAATGTAATTGTTCATCTTGTTCTGGTTTTGCCCAGAATATCCCACAAACTACAAAAGTATCTATTAGGGTTATCTAGGTTTTCAAAGCTTAGCAAGCTGATTTAACGGTTTCTGTTTCATGTTACATTTTTCAGCTAAAATGAGACCTCTGACCAACTGTTGATCTAGGAAGGACAGATAAGGTTGCAACAAGGAGAAGACCTGGATACAGGAGAAACTATTTGCCCCACAAAATCAATTCCATCATTTACCAAGCTAGGCTGAGAAGCTGTCATTCATTAAGCTGCTATAACAAGATACATTTGGGTGACCGTATCTTCAGGCAGAGACACAAAATTAAAAGCTTCTATCAGAATTAAAGCTAGAAGATGTCCTTAGAATTGGAGAAGAATTTTCGAAATCAAAAGGAAAAATCAGTTCCTCCTGTTAAGCTGCAAGGCTGTCAAAACTTCAAAAGCAAACTTGAATTAATCTTTCTCTCCGGTATCAAGCACTTAGGAGTCCAGAATGAAAGGCCTGTTTTGTGCGGCCGGGTGTCTTCAGTCTGACCCTTAGGTTCAGCTCCCTCTTCTGTACCCTCTAATGCACTGCAGGGGTAGGAGATGATAGATGAAGAGTCTTTCACTAGCAAGAACTTAGTACCACAGACATCTGGACTACCCAGAAAGTCCTAAGCCTCTGTAGTCTGGGTGCTGGACTTCCAAATTTTGTGTTAGGTTACTGAATCATTAACCCAATGATGTGCAGGAATTCCCAATTATGTGCAGGAACTTTGTGACTGCACATAATACTGAGCATGAGTTACTGAAGATGCCATTGCTGCCTTTTGAATATTATTATAGGAATAATTTCTCATGTAGTTAATTGTGTCTAATGTCAAATTTGAATTTGCCAGTGTTGATTATAATTGGTCGTGTTTTGCTGCACATGGAAATTCTTAATGATGCGTTGTTTAAATCATAGTTCTGGAATAGCAGTTAAGAGGGATTCTTCTCGGTGAAGAACTGACAACTGTAATTGTGCAATGGATTAATTGAAGCAGGTTAAGCAATTATGGAAATCTATTTATAGACAGAACACATTTGTCACTCTTCTTCCCATCCTCCATATTGCTTAACTTATGTACAAGAGAAAGAAAAATAGCTTTTGTTCCTGCATTCTTAACCAGAAATTATGACTGTGTTGTGTAAAGGTAGACTCAGTGGGCAGCATTGAGATCTCAGTTAGATGTAGGCCAGAATTTGGGTTTGATGGCCAAGACAAGGCCAGGGCTCAGGTTCTGATTTGTATGAGTCAAAAAACGTGGCAAACTTCTTGATGAGATTTCTCATCGGAATGGGAGTGCCACCCCTTATGCTCATCTTCTGGGACAGACCTCATCTTGAGCAACGTGGGTCAGCTGCTCCTTTGCAAAAGTTCCATCACTCATCTCAGTCCCAGGAAAGTGACAAACTGTTCCTTAAAGATTTTGGCAATAGCCGAACCCCACTGGAAAAGGGGCCTCTTCATTGTTTGCATAGGGGCGAGGGCCAAAAACATGAATGTGGTTTATGATTCAGGGACTGGAGTCTGAATAATCTGGAGGAATTTGTATTTGGAGTTCTGGTTTTGGCCTATTGTAACTACTTCCTTTTATTTATTTATTTATTTTATTTCTTATATATTGATGAGGTGTTTGAGCAGTATAATTCACAATGAATCGAGAAATATTTTACCCAGCCTGGGGAAAGAGCATGGAGTTTTGCTTTGTCCTCTGACTGCTACCTATCCCTTGGCTCCTGTTTTGTGATTCTAGGAAGACAGGGTCCATATTTCATGGGAGGGGAGACGATTATTACTAATGCAGAGAAGGATAAGAGGTTGTAGCGAAAGGCCTAAGGTCACAGTCCATGGCAAACAAATGAAATAAAATTTTAGCTGTTGTAAAGCTGGTAACTCTCTAGCAGTCAGGAATTAGATCTTGCAAGTTGTACTTTAGTCTGCCATTGTAGTTTTGTGTCAGAGCAGGGTGCATATCAATGAAAATCATTGTGATATCTTTCACGCCCCATTTATTTTATTTTAATCATGGTGCTAAATGATATCAAGGGTTTTCTCTTGGATTGGTTTTCATATCAGCGATAACATAATTTATTTGCGGGATCATTTCTAGATCTCAGTTTTTTCATTTAAAGGAAAAAATAATTCATTGTGGCAGCCAATTCCTATACATTTTGTTTAATAGTGCAATTAAAGTTGTTTTCATTTGAAAGACTTTTTAAGGACTGCGATACTAGTAAGACTTGAAGATTGTTCATCATTAACTCAGTTTTACTTCAGTAATAGATTAGCATTAGTTTTCAAACACAACCCTTCAAAAGTTCTTAAGTTTTAAAATTAAAAATTAAGCACAGCAAGCATTATAGTCAACTGCCAGAAGTCCAGATAAGATCCTGCTTTACCTTCTTGCTGTTTCCAAAAATGTCATGAAAATAATCCTTCCTACTCCTTAAAAGTTTTTATTTCTTTTTATTATTTTTTAACTTTAAGGTATTTCTGTTTGTTTAGGTTTAAACCCAAGTATTTATTTTTCTACATTAAAAACTTCTGCGGTTTCTATTATGATAACATTTAGAGATTAATCAAAGAGAGGATTTCTGTCCCAATAGCCTTACTGTTAGAGATGGCAGATAGCAATGTGGAAAGTCATTTCCTCACTGTAGTCTCCCATTTTGACAAACCTTTATGAGGAAGGCTGATTTCTGGTTTTAGACTTTTGTCTACTAAGTGGCTTTGGTTTCTAGGCTGTGTGGCCCTAAGTGTGCCACCACCTCCTACGTCAGCTGGGTTTCTGGGCTTTGTTGGTGAGTTGCCACAAACCCAGGATCATTAAGCTTTGACCCAAAGTAATACTTTGCTCTTCTGGAAAGATTTTTTCTGCTTTGCAGAAAAATTATTTATTTTTGTTGGTTTCACTTCAGTAAGATAGGCATGAAACAGAAGTACTTCTGTTTCTGTGAGAAGCCCAGCTAACTTGTAGCATCAATGAAGAGGAGCCAAAGGCTTAGGGACCCTTCAGTGTGCACAAGAGGGCACTCTGTCCTGTGGGCTTGGGTGGGCTTGCTGGGGAGGCAGCCCTGTGCCCCCAGGATACTGTACCTCACTCTGTGGAAAGAGCAGATCAAACCCAGGTCCTCCAGCTCTCTCTTTGCATGGCAGCACCAGTTCTGGAATTATAGGAGGGCCCTGTCTCTGTGCAGTTGGTCACATTGCTGGTGAAAGGACAGGCTTATTTGCTGCTTAGCTGCACACACTCAATACCATGTTTTCAGGTTGTGGGAAGTGTGTGGATGAGGTCTAGAAATAAGGAGGCCATTGCCTTCAGTAGAGCTGGTAAGATTTCTGGGAAAAAGTACTGAGGCAACACAATAACTGGCGTTGATGCATGTGAAGATAAACTCAACAAAGGCAAATATAAGTCCTTCATCTAGATGGAAAAAGTCCATGCAACTGTACAGATTGGAGGCCAAGTGGCTGGAATGCAGCTTTTCAAAGAAAAGGCTTGTGGGTCCTGGAGGACAACAGACTGGACATGAATCAGCAGTGTGCTCTTACAAGCAAGAAGATCAAACACATATGGGGTTGTATTGGTGAGAGTGGAAACAGGTGGAGGCAAGTGAGCCCATCTTTCTATTGCTCTAATCACTACTACAACAACTTTGTTTCAGAAAAGTCAGCTATCATTAAAATGGCTTACTGCCTGTTAGCAAGGGAGATCCTTAGAAAGGGATTTGCCAGCATATAGAGGCATTCAAAAATAACAAGCTACTGCTGTCCGACTCCACACCCATCCAGTACAATGAACAAAGGCTGTTGCTGATTACCAACTCCGCATCTTTTTGTGGTTTTAGAGCTATTCTCAGCTGTTCATTAAGAGATGGAATTGAAGCACCTTCTTCTTTCTATTGAGGAATGCTGACACCAAATGAACAACATACAAATTGATTGTATTGAGAGGCTTGCCACTTCTAAGGATTTACTTTAAAGGCAAGCCAACAGCTTCGGTCATATTGCTGTGCATGCAGTGATAGAGTTGCTTGTATGCAGTAATTGAGTGTTATACTAAGTGCTTATGATCACACAACTTTTTGTGAGCCAGAAAAATAGATTTTAAATGCCAATGTGTGGAGATAACTGCCATTGCGTATGCCAGATTGTGCTCTTCCACCTGCAGCTGAATTGTCGGTGCTGGAATTCCTCCCATGTCTTTTCAAGCCAACCATGTCAGGAAAATGGCTGCCAACTATCTATCCAGAGCTTGGCATGAATCCTTGGCTGGGTGGGGGAGAAGAGGTTGGCCAACAGAGTAAATGAATAGAGTTGAAATAATTTTTAACCCAATAATCCAATCTATCTGCTTATGAAGAAAAACTTTTATTTTGCTGTTCGTACAGGAAATCAACAGATTATTTTGGTTTTAGCAACATTATCTGCAGCAAATTCAGATCTAGTGCACCTAAAAATATCAATCAGAAGTTGCAGATGATGCTCTGGAACCAGTGCTACCATGGTCACAGTTGAATGAGTCAGCCACCAATAACCACAGTGTTTTCTTGGGTTATGTCCAAGAATCAATTTCACTGGCGTCTTCTTTTGATAGAATTTCCTGAGTCTCACAGGTTTCTGTACAAAATAGCTTGAATTGATTTTTATTGCCACTGTGAACATCAATTTCAGCAGATTCTGCTATTCCTCGACTATTTGCACATCACTGTTACTGAATATGCTGTATTTGATATCAGAACTGCCTAAATTCTGGTAAGTTCAAGGGCTTTCCCAGAAGCAACCTGGTTTGAACTGTTACTACTGCATCATGCCTTTTCCAGGGAAATAGTCTGATCAACTGTCTCAGTCAGAGATGTTTAAAAAGGATTATAATAGTCTCACTGCTCATTAGTCAGCATAGTTACTCTTGTCCAACCACTGGAGTCAGCCCAGATGAGCTAAACTTGGGACAGGTCAAGCCAAACAACAGTCCTCTCAACTCCACTCTTTCTGAAAACTGTGGTACAGGTAAAAATAAGCTGTGAAGCCATCTCTATCATTTTACTTCATTTGTATTTGCAGAGTAAGCCAACTTAGAATTGCAAGAGTCTGTGAAGCTGGACTGAATCAAATTCCTGTAACGCTTATTGATACAGCATTGTTCAAGCTCATTGGAGTCTTTACTTAGGTGGAAGGAATATTTCCAAAGTGTCAAGCAATATATAGACAGATTACTATCTTATCTATAGGGGAAAGCTATTTGGTATATGTATGTACACAGAGTTAGATCATAGACAAGATGCCATTTCTGATGGTCTATTGGTATGCACAGGAGTGTTTTCGCTTGATGCAGAAAAAGTTAATGAAATATTAGATGTTCTTTCTTCTCTCTATGGCTACAGCAGCAACCTGAAATACAGGAGGGCCTCAATTTTTATTTTTTTTTTTAATGCTAGTGATGGTCCAAAGGTCATATTCACTTGTTGACAGCCTGAGTTTGTCATGTTTCCAAGCACATTAGGGAAAGACAGAGAACATAAAGCAAGCAGAGTGATGATGTGAAAACATTGCATTAATTTAATTACTATTTCATTTATCACTTATTGTTTTCAATAGGTTTTACAGAGGATGGGATCAACAGAAAGGTATTGAGAAAGATATCTGGAAGAAGAAATAGGAGGTTGTCAAGACAGTCAGAACACAGGTGACAAGTAAACATGAAAAACATGTAATATGAGACTAAGATGACAGACATTTTATCTTTTGCTGTTGAGCTAACAGCTGAATGAAAACCAAGAGGGAATTACACAGGCCTTCTAGGATCCAATCAGCTGTATAGATATATTGGTGCTTTGGTGGGACCTATACCAGCTTCTTTGTTGGTATATGTTTCTTTGCCAGACCTACTTGAGTCCTTAGGTTCAGGCTTCTACTAGTAGTTGGGAGAGGGAGGAAAGGTAGACTGCAATATTTCTGGGGTCTGGGCTAGTAACAAGATTTTGGTGGTTCTGAGAATCTCACATCAATTGTCACTGGTCCTGTACTGACTTCTGTGGCTTCCTGAGCATTACCTCAGTTCCTAGCATGAACTAACCTTTCTTCTTCCTCTGAACTTAGCTTGATAAATTATTTTTGACATAGAATATTTAAAGTACAAACAGTCTATAAAATGTTGATGAAAAATAGTCTATTTTCCCTGACATAAGATTAACAAACGCAGGTAAAACTGCCAAATGCTGTGCGGCTGTATCTAAGTTGAATAACACGAGCTCTTAAAACAAACCTCAGCACATAAATGAAATGAAATTTCTCTAAGAGTTTATTGATGTTTCCCATTATGACACAGTGCATATGGTTTAATTCATTCAATAAAACTTTATATAAAAAGAAAATTAACCTATAATTCTGCCACTAACTGCCAACAATTAATATTATCTCTGTAGAAGGAAAGTTCCCCCGGTTTATTCTTGACAATTCAACCCCAGAAATCAATAATTTATCTCTATTACATCTGTGCACCTTAATCAAAACCAGAACACAACTACTTAAAATGATTTCTAATTTAATTATGTGCTTTTAAATAAAGGATATTTCATATTAGTGATGGGAAAAAAAATCACTCTGTACCTTTTCAGGAAACACGGTAAAGAGATAACAGATAACCTCTTAATCATATTTTTCTTTGCACAAAACTTCATTTATGAAGAGTTTTGAAAATTAATTCATAATCTGTTCATCTGAGTAATGCCATAGTGGAATTCTGGTTTATTTAGCCTCACCATAAAAAAGCTTATGAGTCCTCAGAAAACATTAGAAGATCCCTATTGCCTTTGAAAGATGAGGCCAAGCTTAATAATGTTTTTGCTTTTAATTAAAAACTAGTGGTTTTTCTTCTTTAAAGACTATGGAATTTGGATCATATGAAAGTAAGAAAGGAATAATAAATTCAGGAAGTTCAACAAGAGAGACCTCTCCTGAAACCTTTTTGTCTTTTTAGGAGAAAATTAAATTCGATTTATAACTAGCTTTTCACCATTTTTCAATTTGATGCTTGTGACAGGTTATCCAATGAAGTATATTTGTATGTAAACTATTTTTTTGTCCACGGTAAAACATGTACTCTACAACTGTCTTGCTAATAGAGTGTAATACAATATTTTTTCTCTTCTTTGTTTTATTTCCAGTAAATACTTGCGTTGACTTGTAAACAAAATTATATGAAAAATCATAAACCAAAGAAAACATAAAAATAATCCCCCAAAGTAGGTAAGTCCATGTGTACCTCAGGTGAGTTGTGCATAAGAGAGATTCAAAGAATGCATGCACATTTTTGCTACTGACTCACCAGATGTGATAAGAATAGTAAGAGTTCAGAAACATCACTCTAAATGCCAGAGCTGCCCTGCATCTGATGTATTACACCAGGTTGACCATATATACTTACTGAAGCTCAGGAGTGCTTCATGGTATGCCCTGGGGTCCTGAAGCAGTGATCATTCAGAGCCTGCTGGAGCATGCTGTACATCCGTTCTGTTTCTCTCTTCTTTCCCCAAGAGTAAGGGTGTTGAGAAAGTAGCTGGTATGCATCTGGATTTTATCATAATATGGGCCAATATGTTCAATGTTTTTTTTGAAGGGCTTCCAGAACCAACTACTTATGTATACCTGGTGAAGAGATAAAGATGAGTTACGGATTGAGTTTGGTAAGATAAAATGAATTATTCTCATGCTATTCCAAAAGCATAGTGCCAAAAAATAGCCCTAACAAATAAACCATGGGAGCTGCGGTGTCCGTCGGTCAGCCCAATGGTGCTAGCTCCAAACCAACACCTATAGGAGGCTATGGAAGAAAACCATTTTGTCACACTGCTCAGTTTAGTGAGTAGCATCAGAGGGAATGGGCTAAAAATCTTGCATAGTCCTTACCCCACTACCCCTGCTACTCATCCTTCTACTCCTATTAGATACTATAAAATCAGAAAAGCAGAAGAATCTAAATGACCTGACAGAACAAAAGAGATTGTCTCATCCATCTATTTTTCTTATCTCTTTTCAAAATTGTCTAACTTGTTCTTTAAAAAACTCTGAAGATGAGAACTCTCTGAATAGTATTATATCTACTTAATGATTCTTCATATCTTTTTTTCCCACTGTTACTCAAACCCGTCAACCAGAGCCATGAAAAAAAGTATTCCTGTTCCTTTCTACAGCTTTTTCAATAACTGTTTAGTCTTCTCTCAGCTTGGTTTTTGCCTGCATGAGTTGAATTCTGTCCTACATCTTGTATATAGGAAGATTCTTTAATCTGTAATTTATTTTTTTTTAAATTTGATTTAGTATATTTTACATAATTGACTTTCAGGGACAATAGTAAAATAAATCAGCAGTAATTTATTGATGGTCAAGTGAGTAAGAAGGGAGAAATAACGAGGCTAGAAAAATTCCTGCTATAATGGGTTCAGCATACAAAGTTGTGCCAGTTATATTACTACTGAATTGAAAGAAAAGTGGTTTATTGAAAATCTGAACTAAAAGATTTTGACTTTGACTGTTGTTTTACAGTGAAAAATGCTGCGACGTATGCATTATTACTTTCATGGATAGTGGAGGATGGTGAATGGGATTCTGAAATTGGGAAATGAGATGCTTTTCATCAGGTATTATTTATGCAAATATGCTTTTCTGGACATAGTAAAAATGTGAACATAAACATATCTGCTTACCTCATATTGATGTATGTTGAATAAGGTCATCTGAGCAATTCCATCTCTCTGCATTATCCATATTTTTAGAATTCTTTTTTTGTTTTGTGGAATTCAACCTAGCAGGTAGTGGATTTCAGTAGAGAAGTCATAATCTTAAATGGTCAGAAAAATAAAAGAACACTGATCACATGAATATTTATGAAATTTATGATTAGAAAGAGCTTTTAGCTGCAAAAATTACATCTTGATTCAAATTGACTAAAAATTTTTAGAATTTTCTCAAGGTATCCCTGAATTAACACTTGAATAGGCCAGTTCACTGCTGTAAATTTGAAAGTCTTGTAGCCACTTTCCCACTTTCTATTTCAGTAGGCTTTGGATTCAAGGGATATTAAGTCCACTGGATTCATATGAACCGTCTGTGTCCATATGAACAATGAATGTTCAAAGATCCAAGCAAATCATTCTCTCTAACTTGAAAAAAATTACCTCTGAGTAATATATAAGCCTTACAAGGCTTAGTTTAGGGTATCCCCAAGATCAAGTTTTCTTTTATTGGAGATTTTGAAATTAATATATATCCTCTATTCCCATCCAATCTATTCCCAGATTGTTACATCCCATGACACAGTCTTTAGAGTCTGTGCAATGAAACTAGGGTATTTCATGTGAACAAACTGGGAGTAAGAAAGCAACATCAATGCATTATGTGTAAAATATGAATAGTTGAAACCTGTGATACTGTTGTTTTTTTTTTTTTAAATTTCTCAGGTCAGCAAAGGCACCATTTACTTTCTGTATTTATGTTCCTGATCTGATGTTTCCTCTGTTCAGAATTCCTAATCCCTTCAGTTCCTTTCCTTCTTTTCTTGAGAAAAAAAGTCTGGCAGTTGGGATAGAAAAAAACTTCAGACACACTGTGTGAACATCTGGGAAACTTGACAGTAAAGTGTTGAGTCCGGCAGCCAAGTAGTTGTCTAAGTTCTTTGCGCTGCAATTGCTGGGTTATCTCTGTCCTTGGAGACCAATATCAAATGAGTCTATTTTTTTTAAGAGAATTGGCAGAAACATCGTCATGGAAGCATTTGCTCATCCTTTCTGTCACGTTATCGAGTTCAGCAAAGGGTTGGAGGAGGTTCAGAGCAAATGCTGTATCAGGAGACTTTCTGGTTCATGTTATGCCCGGCTGTGATTCTGTACCCCAGACCTAATGTAGTGGTGACACCAAGCACACACTGTGTTTGTCAATTCTCAGCTGCTCTTCATTTCTCCACACAGCCATGGGAGCAGTTCTTCTGTTGGCATAATCTTTCATTGGAGCTGAAGCCAAATCTTCACCCTGAAGTCTGATGTTTTCCGTTTATGTTTGTATCGCTCTGTAACTTTACCTGATTTGTAAATTTTTTTTTTTCCATCAGAATCATTATTTGCCATTAAAAAAAAAAAAGCCTTCGCCCTAGTTTGTCTCAGGAATCAATATAAGTTTTACTGCCTTACAAAAAATATCAGAATCCTGGGGGCTTGAGGCTTTCCTGAGCTGCTTGTCTTAGTGCATCATATGACTTAAATCGGGCAAAGCAGAAAAAAGAGCTCAGGACCAGGGAGACATTTTTTCTACTTGTCTTCTACCGTGCAACATTGCCACCGGCCTGTCAACGTGAGATGAATTCAGAGATGAAGAACAGCTAGTCATAACTAAACTAGAGGGAGACAGGAAAACACTCGCAGCAGTTTGATCCCAGGAAAATTGAGCCAGTTGGTTTGTTTATTTATTTATTTACTTCCTTACTGATTTTTGCAGGTCTTTGCCCGTTACATTTCCACCGGGTAACGAGGGTGTTATCACGCAGAGGTAATTGTGACACCAGGTTAAAATACACAAATCCGACCGTGGTTATCTCTGAAACTTCTGCCTTATTGCATCATACACTGAAATATAGTACCTGGAGACACTTGATACCTTCAAATGAGGTAATACCTCTTTTCTTCATTCCACAGATCTAAAGACCTTTAAATGTCCCTGGAATGCTCCTTTCAAGACTCACATACCACGGCAAGTAAAAATACTTTGAGAAGCGTGTTTTTATGATTCAGTTAGATATAGTTACAAGCAAGGATTACCGAACTTAATTCTCAAATAACATTTTTCATTGTTGGTCTTTTTAACAACTTGCAGAAAATAAGGTAAAAGTGAAGGTACAGGGAAGAAAACTTTAGCTTTTTAATTTTGATAATTATACATAAGTATAATTATGCTAAGCAGTATACCTGTTATGAGGAATTCATTTGGAGTACTGCAAGGAGTGCTAAGTAGAGTGAAAATATAAAAGAAAAATGAAATAAGGGCATAAAGAAAATCTGAATGTTCACATTATGCTATTAGCATGAATGGCGATCACAGGATATTTTAGAGGTAAAGAAAATGAGACAGATTTATTGACATGTTTCATACAAATAGTAGTAGTCTTATTTACATGAATATGAGTATTTACTGATTGTAAATGGCAACATTACACAAATTATATTTCATGCTAAGAAGAGAGCACCCACTTGCTCTAGGAACTCATCTCTACCTTATTTCACAAGTACTGGTAAAGACCCAGGGTGTTGGTCTGGGGTTTTTTTGCCCAGCACAGCATACAGATATGTATGTTGTCACAAGTCCGTCAACTCCTCAGTTTGGACTTAAAAAAAATACAAAATTGTCCATCAAAACTTCCTAAAATCTGTCCTGGTTTAAATTAACTCCTATAAAACCTGCCATTGGACCCACACTCTGCTGCTTCTCTGCCCTCTGCTAAGAAACGGGCCCTTATCACGTCCCTTTTTACAAATACCTGATGTGAGCTTCCCAGCTTATCCAGAGGGCTGACAGATCCAGGTACAACTGAGAAGAGGTGCAGCTCTTAAATTTCTAGGGGATGCTAGGGGAAAAGCTGCCCTATTGCATCTGTATTTTATGTACCAGCGAAGCTCCAGCTTGAATATTGTCCTCATAGATGTGGTCGCTCGCAGATGAGGCTGTATGTAGGTTATCACCAGGGCTGAAGCAAACCCACTTGTGCATCTCTGCTGGTAGTCTGTGAGTGCCCTTGGAATATTTGGTTCAATGACTTTATTTTGACATTTTTAGTTTGCTTTTGGAAAATCTTAGCTGTGTCTTATAGGCTGCTCTTGGTATATTTGACTCTTATCTCTGCAAGAGGACAACGGAACCTTCTTGCTAAAGTCTCTTCTCTTTACTGTTTCTTGTTGAAGCTCTGTCTTAACAATTCCAATGCCTTTTTCTTTACTCTTTTTTCCACGCTTCATACTAAAAAGTCCTTCAGCTGAGTTATGCCCCTTCGTCATGGAATTCACACCCCACCCCCTCCACTGACGCAAACTTTGGAGAGCAGCTCTACGGAGGATAACCTGAGCGCTGCCTCCAGAGCTAAAGTGTGCTGTCCCTGCTTGTTATTGTAACATTGATATACACGTCTTCCTTTCCTCATTTGTTATATCCTAATGTCATTAGGACAAGCCTGCAGCAAATTTAAAAGCTGGCTGCACAACCTCTTTGACGTCATTGCAGAAAGGTCTCGACTGCAGACCCTGCATATACTGTCTGTGATATAGTGTATAAAAATCCATGTCAGTTCTGGCTCTCAGGGAGCACTGGAAATGATTCAACTGTCTGGAATGGGCAGATGGCTGCTATCAAAGTTTTATTATCACCATCATTATTATTACAGTGGTTTGTGACACATATTGAACTTTCACACTGGTGTTAAAGCTTAAGTATTTGAGCAACACTTTCTGAAAATCAAATCCCTCAAATCCTTTCCAATCTGACTCCAAAAAGCAGGAGTAAGTTTAAAGCTAATTAGACAGATTGCTTGGTTCCACTTCCAACTTTCAGAATAATTATCTCAAAATTCTTGTTCTCATGTAAACGCAACTGTTAACTATTTTTAATTGCCTTGATTTATTGCAGAGCTTAAATTCAGTACATGTTGGATGTTCAGCAGGGTGGAAAGAAAATTTGAGTTAGTTAAGGGTGCATATGGATTGGATTGTCTACTATGGCCTTTCTTTGGAAAAGCTTGTAGTTAACCTAGGCTATTAGATATTGCCTGCTGGAGGCATCCTCTATAACTAAGCATACCGAGGGACATAGGATTAATTGATACTGAATTTGCAATGTTAGTAGAATTCGCTTGCAATAAGAGTGGCATCTTGTTTATATTTTGTAGATGCTGCCCGCATTTTGTTGGGTATTTGGGTATTTCACCTCTCATGATTCTTTTGTGATGCACTAGCAGATGACAGCGGTTTCTGGGACAACTGGCTTTTGACACACCTTCATAGGATCTGCACGGATGTGGCCAGCTTTCCACACCCTCTGAGCTGCATGCCCAAATCTTCTTATGATCAAGACCACAGACACGTATTTCTTGAGCTGTGAGGAGGGTGATCTGGAGGACACTTTCACAAGAAAAACATGATGTTAACTCCTGAAAGGTCCCATCGCAGCACCCTAGGGCTATGTCTGGTCCCACAGCAGGCTGGCAACATCTGCCTTGGCAGCTCCTTCTGTCCAACTTCCCCTCATAGCTGGGGGTATGGATTGCCAAAACTGCTGCTCATGGTCATGGCAAAGCCATGCTTAGACTGCTCATATACAGCATCTGATTTGGCAGCAGCAGCTGACCCTGCTAGAGAAAAAGAGTTGTCCCAGTGAATGGAGAAGTGAGTGAGGAGGGAATTCACAGAATCTTCATGGTTGAAAGGGACCTTTAAGATCATCAAGTCCAACCACAAAAAAAACACCAAAAAACCCCCACAACAAACAAAAAAACTCCCCACATCTCTGTCACCCCCCAAAATCCCCCACAAACAGACACAAACAAAAAATCTCAGGCACTAGAGCATGCCCTGAAGTGCCACATCTATATGTTTCTTTAATACCTCCAGGGATGGCGACTCCACCATCTCCCTGGCCAGGCTGGTCCAATGCCTGACCACCCTCTCAGTAAAGTCATTCTTCCTAATATCTAGTCTAAACCTCCCCTGCCCCGACTTCAGACCATTTCCTCTGGTCCTGTCATCATTCCCTTGGGAGAAGAGGCCAGACCCCACCTCTCTACACCCTCTTTTCAGGTAGTTGTAGAGGGCAATGAGGTCTCCCCTCAGCCTCCTCTTCTCCAAACTAAACATGCCTTTTTCTGCTAAGGTCATAACTGTTCCAGGCAGATTAGCTCATAGCCTAGCCATATCCAGCAAGTAGTACCACTATGAGGGGCTCCTGAATTCCAGACCTCAGTCAGCAGCCTGTTTCTTGATTGCTTATTCACCTCCAAAGACCACTATGGTGGGCTGGAACCAGGAGAGACCATTCAGATTAATTCAACTGTGAGCCTGGACCCTGCATAGTTAACTGTGTTCTTGAAATAGGTTTGGCCCAGATCAAAGAGAAATAAAGCAGAGTTGCATATTTTGCTATAGGATTAGAATCAGAGAAATCTGAACAAAAACAGATGAAGATTTTTTAAAATGTTTGGATTTTTTTTTTTTTCATGGAAATCCTGACAGAGCGCTTCCTTCTTATTGCTTTAAAAAAACATTAGCACTTGACCCATTTTCTTCTCAGGTTTACCTCCATACAGCATTTTCTGTAGCTTGGGAGATCGTGTCATCTGCAGACAAGAAGAAAAAAACATTAGACTCATAAAATTACAATATAATCTCTGAGTTTGGCTGGTGAACTGTGTTTTAAAGCCACAACAGTCAGGACACAGGTCAACTGTGAGAGACACTTAATATTCTCAAGCCTGTTCATATAAAGAAAACCATTCCTTTATGAAGAATGAAAGCATGTATGCATGTATGATAGATGAGATAGCATTTTAGGGAAGGGTTAGAGGGAGGAGGGGAAGGAAGGAAGGAAACAATGAGGTGCTCAGGAAGGTGAAAAATCTTTTCTTTAACAAAAAAGTACACGTTAAAATTGGAGGTCAGTATTTCCAAGGTATCTAATTTTATGAATATATAACAAAGAGTACTTTTTAGATGTTAGCCATAAGTCCTTGTACACTTTAAAAAACATTGTAAACTAATCAAAAATGGTATTTTAACTTATTTTACTTGCCGGAGCTTTACTGTTGAAAGAACCCCAAGACGAGATGACATGGCACTTGAAAGAGAGAGTTGAATGGGATGTCCAGTGTATGGACGTTAGTTTTCATCTGAGATCATTTGGCTTCAGCACACAAAAAGAAATTTTTTGTCAATTATTGCTCGGTTAGAATTTAAGAGTATGGAAAAAGAAAGGTCCAAAATTACTGTGAAAGATAGTCTCTAGATACAGATTTTTTGGCCATTTTGGTTTCCTGATCCTCTGTATTCTACACACAATATTGTGGCCAGAACAAGCTACTGTAGATGTGAGAAGAAAACGCACATCATCCTGATCTAAAGCACATGTCTCAACCACTCCATCTTTCCTCAGAATTTAGCCAGTGGTAACACATTAAAACACTTATGAGTCCATTCAGCACAGGGCTCTGTTACATATGTATTCTGGCCTGTTCATTAAAATTCATGAGTAGTAGTGCCTTAAATTTGCCTACTACAAGGATTTTTTTGTTTGGATAGTCCAGACAGGCTCATAAAAGCCACCAGTGCTTTATATTCTAGATCCAACTCTGCAACAATAAAGCTCCTTAAAATCACATACGTACGGAACTAAAGTAAATGCCACAACATAAAGAAAACTGTCAAAGCCCTGCACTGTATTCTTAAAGTGCCAGCTTAATCATTCTCTGTAAGGTTAGTGTCTGTGCACTGTGCCGAATTAAAGCAGGTCTTATATTTCATGGCTAGAATTCCAGTAAAAGTGGAGTATGATACGCAAATATTTTCCTCTCCATCAAAGACTTTATACATAGCCTCAAAATTAATCATCTCTGGAAAGAGTTGGGTTTTTTTGAAGAAGGGTAGCATGAATAAGTGCTTAAACAAGGCTAGTAAGATATATGATAGACTGCCACTAATCCTTTTAGCTAGTCCATCTATTTTATCATTCTCACCTGAGAAGAGGTCTTTTTCCTTCATTTTCAGGGAAAGCTTAATGTTGGATTTGCACGTTCTACAAAAGATTCAGCCACGTGTAATACATAACAAGTATGTGTAATTCTGTTGATGTGGTAACCACTGTGAATGAGGCTTTGTACCTTGTGGCAGAGAAATCACCTGTGACATCTTCAGAGTGAGCCTGTGGGCAGTTTTAGGCCTAGAAAGGTGTGTGCTTTTAAAATAGTTTAGTTTTAGAAATGGTGTGCAGAGTACTTATTGAAACAAAGTGAAGCAACTAATGAACCTGTCTAGTTAGGACAAGAATAGATGGCACATGTTTCACAGCTAAAATAACACCTAAAATTGTAAAAAATGGAAGACTCATTGAATCCTGGATTGTGGAAGAATTTATCAATTTTTTTGTATCAAGTTTGACCTAATCTGTCAACCAAGATTACCTTATAAACATATACATAAACACACATGTACATACTTTAGTTTATATGTGCAGGCTATAAAGCATACTTTTTGAAGGTGAATGCTTGCAGCTACCTAAAGACTTTATAGCAAACCCTGTAAACTAGAAAATGCAGTGTTAATGATTATTTGCTGGTATTTTCTGTGGGTTTTCATTTTTATATTTCTATTGATTTTTTTTTTTTTAAGTTCCCCGTATTTTCAATCCTACATTTCCTACCTTTTTGATATCTGTGTAGTTCAAACCCATAGTGTGAACAGCTCTTGGGAAGGTACGCAGAGGTTAGTGAGGGATTTTGATCTCCTGCAAGAGGAGATTTGCAGTGTTTCGCACAGCAGTAGCACTTAGGACAATAAGTGGAAACTTACTCTTTCCTTCCCCTGCAAACCATGATGAGAAGTGGCTGAGTCTGCTTATGGGTCATCTGAATTTCTTCCCATGTGACTTAGGTAGTCTTTACCCTCCCTTCTTTAAGATGTACATTTTGTATATCCTCTGTGTTTTTGACTTTTGCCTGTCACACTGTAAGGCTCCTGTATTCTGCACTGCTTTAAATGAGTCAAACCCCGTAGCAGAGCAAGCGATGTGGTGGTGATGGTGCAGAGCTTTGTGTGTGTCAGGCCTGGGGATTGAATTTGAACTCCTCATATCTTCAGCCACATGAATAGCACTCTACCTGGGCTGCTGTTTTTCAAGGTTGTAGCTTTGCAGAGGTGGTTGCAGTGGTTTCCAGCAGCAGGTGCCCATGGAACTTCTTCCAGATAGTCCTTCAGACAGGAAATCTGAATGTGGCATGTAGCAACTTCTGAGTGTCTGCAATTTGCTTTTTGACTTGTCAACATAATTTGTGATTTTCAGTTAATAATCCCTGACTCCAGTAGTTCAGCGTGTGTCCCATTGAGCCTTATCCTTCTTGGGGGGATTATGCTAATCTCAGGTAGAGGAACAAGTGAGAGGCTGGGAGCAATGACTTCTGTAGCTCTGATGCAACATGTTGAAGCTAATTTGAGAACATTTGTGAGTTGCACTTGAGGAAATGACAGCTCTGCAGGTATCTGCTTGGAAGGACACATAAAATTGTGTGGTTCCAGTGAGGGACTCCTAAATGAGACATGGTATTGAATTTATTGTCATATGATATTATTTAATTTAAGAAGATAGGCTAAAGGAGAAAAGACCTCTCATTTTTATAGCCCCATGAAAGAAAAGGTAGGACAGACTTAGCAAGATTTCCCCTAGCTGAACTTTTTAAAAAATGAAACAATGGATCATGTGTGGAGATGTTGCACAAAATCTCTTTATCTCTCTCCCTTTCCTTTCCCACTTCCTGCAAATTTTGCGAATAGCAGGGCATTCTATAGGAAAATAGATTGCAAACCAAATGACTTCATGTAAACATGAAATAATAGAAAAGCCTGGTCCTTCTGTGACTTTCTTTCATGCTGTCTCCAGAGAAGATGGCAGAGAATTTGTGTCTCTCCAAGGTTTGCCACCTTGAGATAATCTGGAGCCTTTGCCTTCTCACAAGGCAAAAGGCTTGATGTTTGTTCTTCCCTATTCCTGCTCTCCGTGTGACCCCCTTTACAATGCCCTGCCTTATTGCTGCTACCTTAGGCTTTCCATGGGAATGAATCTTTGACCTTACACGTACCTTTTGCTGGGGCATACAGCCCTGTCAGGTCCGAAGCAGTTCATGGATTTTATTTGTTTGCATAGCTCCAATGTGAAGATTAATCTGTGAAAGTTCCCAGAGCGTCCTGAGTGAACACAGGAGTTCAGCTCCTCCTTCAGGACTCTTTAAAATTGATACATATGGAAGCAGAAAAGGTGGGGTTTTTTTCTTACAGGCTATCTGGGAAAGTCTTACTTTCTCACAGTAGATATTAGAGTACCTTTCATTTTTGACCAGTCAGGCAGCTTACTGACAGGACTGGTTTCTGGTGTATGTGGAAAACTTACTCTGAAACTCATACCCTGTCCATCACATTGTTATTGCAAGCATAAATTTAAATAATATATATCTGTTTCAAATAAGTTGCATAGTTATGCTCTTGACTTGCTTTTCTGCAGCATCTGGCATCCATTAAATCATTATACAGCTGGTTAGATGTAAAATACATTTGTGTACTCACTGCCTGTATTTTCTGTTTCTGTGAATTGGTGGTGTTTTATTGTGTCTTTGTTTCAAATGAGCAGAATTTTAATACTCTATATTTGGATTTTATGGACAGCTTAGTTTGGTAACTTACATCATCATAACTAAATTTCTATTATGGAGAGAATTAGGTGACATTTTATAATGTGAGTCTATGGTTAATTGGGGTCATTATGAGAAATAACAGAAAGTTTAACTCCTCATAGGTATAAATAGATATGCAAACACAAATTAACATTATGCTGTTTATCTGTTATTGGAGCTAAATTTTACTTATGCTTAGAGGTATAGCATCATTAGTGTTAATGTTATGGTTCAACTATAACTTGTTTTGAATATTTTTTTCAAATTAGAGGAGCTAATTGGAGAGAAAAGTTTGTTTTAGAAGCTGGACCAGATGGTGTCCAGGCCAACGGGGACATCTACTCCTTCACTCCAGGTGCCCTCCCTCAGACTGAAAGCAATACAGCAACACAAGTAATGCCAACTTCCATGACCTCAGTATTCAATGATGTTTTTCTTACAGTCTTACCATTTTTTCAATCCCATAATTTTTTGAAGCCCTACTCAAAATTTTGGAATAGCTGAGGTTAGCAAAATGGATTTTCAGCAGGGGTAGTAACTATAAAAGGTATCTGAAGTCCATGTTGTTTTGAGAACACAGGAAAGCTTTCTTGCTTTCTGCTCTTATAATGCTTTACTCACTGACAGTATTTCCTAGAGCAGCTCAGGTATTTCAGCCGAGGGATTAAAAAAAGTCTTCTTTCACTGACTGCAATACCAAATATTCTACTTGTCCTTGTATTCATGAAGTAATTCACTGCTGGTGCAAGACTTAAGGAGTCTTCCACTAATTTTGAGCTTCATGAAACAATGTCCTGCCTTCTTTGTATCATGAGCCATGCAGTTAATAACATTGCTTCAGGGAACTGTGCTAATGAAACTTACGTAGCTTCACGATAAGGGATGCATTGGCCATCAAGAAGATTACATGGTTTAGGAGAGCCTTAGATGAGCTTGGCAGACAGAATCTCAACTTTTAAAAGCAGTTTGCTGGGGGATCACATGGCATTTGTGCAGTGATGTGTTTGTTGACAAATGTGACATAAAGAAATTTAGGAGGAAAAAGAAACCACATTTTCTTAAAGCGTTTTAGATCACTTTGTGGTCTAACCACATGCTCAAAAACTTCCTGGGCTGGAAACAGTCTCCAGATGACCTACAGGCTTTAAAATTTACCAAAACAAAAAGTTCTCTGCCACAAAAGCATTCCAATGGTTGTGCTCTGGTAGAAAATAGTTCCTCATCACACACTTTAATACTGAAAAATATTCTGTTTCCGTGTCACCTTTTCTTCTTCAGCATAAAACATCAACTTGTTATAGTTTAGCATAGCTTTTGGCTTAAGGGATAGCTTTGTATCCACACCAATAAATTGGGGTGTACAGTAAAACTTTTCTGTAACTTGCCAAATTATCTCCCATGTCAGCCAGGCACAAGTGTTTTTCTTGGCATCTGTTTCAATAGCATTTAAACTGCATAATGCACATTTCTAACATCTCTTTTTGTAGAAATAGCAGTTTCACTGGAAAACTGTAATCCACTGGGAATCTGGGGAATAATTGACCACCATGTCCAACAATAATTTCAATTTAACCATCTAATTTATCCATGATTTCAGTGGGGTTTTGAGCTAGAGGATTTATCACTGAGGCTAACATGGGTAGAGATTTTTTTTTACTGATCTTTGACCTGCATACTTTCTTTTACAAGCTCTTACACTGTGAGGACATTGACACTTCCACTGTGAAAGACCTCATTGTACATTTCCTTGGGATTATGGGTTCCTTGAACGTGCTGAATTGTACAGCTTATGTTTCTTTGCACTGTTAAGTGTGTCCGCGCTGTAGTCAGATGTAAAGGCATCTCATTCAGACTTACCTGCCTTTAAATCCTTGGAATTGATAATCTAGATCTCTGCACAGCCTACGTAACCTGTGGAAGATATTTAGCTCTATGTTCCCAGGGCTACATTCTTATTGGTACTAGAAGTAGCTGGTTTAAACCCAGTTTGAGAGTGTGCCCATGAACCATTCACACTTCAGCAGGTTAAACTTTCTCTGAAATCCAAGCTAAGATCTGGAGCTCTTTTTCCTCTGGTCCTCTTGGTGGTTCAAAGGGACCTTAAAAGTGGAATGCCTGTTACATTTGGATGGACCTGTGCAATATTGAGGTATGAGTAAATGGTCAAAGTTTAAGGCTTCTTAGCTAAATATTGTAGAAGTATTCCCTGCTTATAAGTACACTTGTGCAGCTTGTGCAACCATGTCTAAGCTTAAATACACACAAGCCTTCAAGAACTGTGGTCACAGTTGCTGATGAACCTCAACCCTTCCCTGCCTCTTTCCCAGTAAGCAGTTATCTTGTCTCTGCTGATCTGAGAAAATAAACATAGGGCATCCTTCAGTCCAGAACATAAGATGCTTCCTGAAGTATCATTTGTTTCCTTTTTGAAGCAATACACATATTCAAAATACTGCCCCGTGTGATATATTCATCACATTTCTATAATATATTTCAAATTTGCTTGAGCTTTGAATCAGTTCTGAGTGTCTATACTGCTATGCCCACTAAAAATCGGACTATAATAAGGTCTTGGGAAAGAGCACGCCTTCAGTGTGTGCTTATGCCTGTGGTATGAGGTCCTGTTTTCTGCTCCCAGCCTCCCTAATTTCCAGATCTATTGCACATAACACCTCTGCGGTTCTGCTGATGTCTTTGCCTGAACTTTGTGGTGTG